>JAVFBW010187487.1:0-10431 GCA_034783835.1 Mopalia ciliata
CATCACTTTACAAATGGTTCAAATTGATACGGTTTTGCAGCATCCGAACGCATACAAATTTCCGCAATATCAACATGATTCTCATCTTCTGATGTGTAAGTATCGGAGAATGAATCAGATATGTCTTCGTCCTGCTGGAAAGGAAATGCTGCCATCTTTCCCTGAGGAAAAATCTTATGCAGAGATCGGAATCTCGGCGGGCAAGCCAATCTGGTAACTTAAGTGCCTTGTGGGGGGCAAAGTTGACAATATTTCGTTGTGCCTAATATATATTAATTTAGGAAAGGGTATAAAGATTATGCATATGGCATAAAAATAATGTTGAATACAATTACCACTGCGGAGCTCCTTTAAGGCAATACATTGTTTGATTGTTTTCTTTTTATTGGTGTTAATGAGTGGAAATCATTGGTATTGATGAGGCCATAACGTATTACACTAGAGTAATCAGATCATGCTAAGTGTCTGTTTTGTTTTGAAATCATTCTTACATCTAAGCTCAGATTAAATCAGACTTAGTGTTGTGATTAGGTCACACTACCGTCAGACAGAGGACAGACGCAATATAAAGTCGTTACAGGCAGTATGAGTCTTGCTTCCAAGATGTGAGCAACAAGGACAGGTCAAGTGACAAAAAAATAAGTGTGATTTCTCAGTTGTTTTGCATACGAAATACTTACCATAACAAATCAGAAACAGCCTATAGCAAAAGGCTTGCATAATAAAACGCTCTGTTCGCTTTGAACGGAAGACATAGAAAATGTCTTACGATGTTTTTCCCCTATCATCATGTGATATCTTTTGTTGTGCGACATTTTGTAAAAGTCGCCCTATGTTCTTATTGAACACAGCAAAAAGCTACTGTGAAATAATATAAAAGAAGCCGTTCAAGAATATTTTATTTGTTTAGTTCAGGAAATAAATTAATTAGAAATTTAATGTGGCATGTGCCAATACCGTTTGTTTAAAAAAATTAACTTTTGTTGCAAAAGCGTGACGATTTTCGTATTTGTTTGCTTGTCTCTATTCGTTCCGAGCGATATGTCTTCAACAACCTTGTCGCCCTGCATTTATACAGATGGGCTATTAATATCTAGGGTTTCCAAGGTTTCCATATTTTGACCTAATTGTACTTCTCAGAACCCTGACAAATGGACAATTGCCAATGAGCGTGCAAACCACGGATGGGGACATAAGAGCTACCAACACCGCCTTGGATACAACACTGATATCGGCATTGAGCAGTGAAAAATATCCACGAAGAAAACTCGTTTCTCATTAGCCAGTTTGATACTGTTTCCTTTTTCCAAGAGGTCTTAGTGATGTTGGCGAATGGTTATAAAAGGCATACCGTATGGTTAATGGAATACCATTACTTACAACCATGAGCCGTTTATAGAAAAGTAGAAGAATAAAAAAGAAAGAGAAAATATTGAACTTGTGTCTCTTGAAAAAAGACAGAAAGAACAAAACACTGCTTTGTTCTGTTGGGGTTTTACGCTGTAGTTAGTGCTATGTCACTAAGGCATGTAGTACGACGTGCTAGCCCAATGACAGAATTAAATCAATCAAGCCACTAAGACGGGACATTCACGGGACACAATGCAAGCACATCATAAAGACATGTCGCCTATGTGTTTCCTCTTAACTCTGTACCATAGCAAGAGGGAGCTCCCTCAACAAAACCCTAACGAGTACTGTGTGAATACTTAATGCAACGTCTGTAGGGACCAAGGAATAAATGCCGAGGACGAGTATTAAAGCATAATAAAGAATACCGACCAGCAGTTCTGTAAAATGAGCTATCGACTAAGTAATGTGTTGCGTAAATTTGCCTTGTTTAAACAAGAATCAGCTTGTAACTGTTTACGGGTATATCAGAATCATTGACAGGCTATAAAGGCTTTGGAATGCAACTAAGATATACAACAAGCGATACACAAAGATTATCAATTCCCAATACAAAAGTTCATAATGGTAGATACATTTCTCCTAGTCGATATATTTGAAAATTGTTCGATACCAAATGAGCTAATAAGCAGTATGGGGAGCTAATTCATTATAAACTTGACATAATCTATTTACCAAGTTGGACGACTAAATTCTTATAAATAATGGTTCCGTGGGGGGTCTTTAAGAACTGGATGGATCTATATAGAACCGTTCAGGCAAAAACGGTTCTCTGAGGGTTCCATACAGAAGCAAAATGGTTCCACTCTAACCATAATTGTAGGCACACATACAATTCTCAATTCCTTTTGTATTTCTAACAAAATATATCTTATATATACTTGCAATAAAAGAGCGTTAACTAAATAGATATATGGGAAGAGTTATATATGCCGACTGTGTTTATAACCACTCTGGCTATGTTGCAACGCTGTATGCAAGAAATGGTGGTTCGTTCTCAAACACCTTTTGTTTGGATAAAAAGGCTAACTGAGAAATAAGCTCTGCGCATTGATCGAGCAGAGGCTGTACATATTGATATATTCAAGAGGTGAAGCTCTTATCTCGTATTCAACCAGTCACGGTGTTGGCGATTCTTAGCCTTGCCATCTAAACCACAGGTTATAAATAATTTCACAAAAGCTGTTATATTAAAGTTTTTGTCTTTAAACCACCTCGAACTGTTTCCTTGGGCGATAACCCTGCGTTAGATACCATTCCAGAGTTCATATCTTAAGGATGACATAAAATGGGAGAGAGTGATGGGGAGTAGGGGGAAAAGATAACGACCACAACGGCTGAGAGGCGTCGTCTCCTGTCCACTTCCGAGTACAAGTCCCGCCGAGAAACGTCTACTTGCACCTCATTAAGCTGGTAACACACTGACCAAACACCTGGACTCAAAAGCTCCATGCCATTCTCAACAAAAACCAATCTGCAAGTTCAGAAGAAAAAATAAACACTACATTTGATGAATCATTCGTGGTCCTATGCCATCTGTTCTATAGCTGTTGAATTCATTGTATGGCTTTATTAATTTAGAGCGCGCCTGATTCAATGGTTGGCGTGCATGTCTACTGACCCTACGTCTATGTACATGTATTGTTCGCAACATAAAGTCCTCGTTGCGACCCTAGGTATAACGTATTATGAGGGAGTCCAATGACAGATTTAAATCAAAGAACACAAAGACGGAACAATTACAGGGCACATTACAAAGACATCATAAACATATCGGATACATGTTTCCTCTAAACCCTAAGAGTACCATGGCAACAAGGAGCTCCCTCACAACAGCCCACAACAAAACTCCAACGAGCACTGTGTGAATACTTAATGCAACGTCTGTAGGGGACCAAGAATTAAATGCTGAGGACGAGTATTAAATCATAATAAAGAATACTTGCGAGCATTTCTGTGAAATGAGTTATCGACTAAGTAATGCGTTGTGTAAATTGGCAATTGTTTTAACAAGAATCACGATGTATCTGTTTACCGTATATCACAACCATTGGTTATTACGACTTTGGTGGAATCCGACTAAGATATACAACATGCGATACACAAAGATTCTCAATTCTCAATACAGAAAAGGTTAATAATGGTCGATACATCTTTCCAAGTCGACATATTTCGAAATTGTTCGATACCAAAAGAGCTAATAAGCGTTATGGGGAGCTAATTCCTTATAACCTTGACATGATCTAGCTGTCATATTGGACGACTGCATTCTTATAAAAAAAAAGGTTCATTAGGTGTTGTTTAAAAATATATACATTCATTAATATATTCAAGAGGTAAAGATCGTAAAAATAGGTAAAAAAGGTAAAAATAGCTCTTATCTCGTATTCAACCATATGTTAACGTTTTTTTTTTTTTTAACCCCTCGAACTGTTTCCTTGGGCGAATACCCTGCATTAGATACCATCGTCAACCTTTCCAGAGTTCATATCCTAAGGATGACATAAAATGGGGGAGAGAGATGGGGAGTTGGGGGTAGATAACGACCACAACGGCTGGGAGGCGTCGTTTCCTGTCAACTTTCGAGTACAAGCCCCGTCGAGAAACGTCCACTTGCACCTCATTAAGCTGGTAACATACACTGACCAAACACCTGCACTCAAAAGCTCAAGTTCAGAAGAAAAAATAGAAATTACATTCGATGAATCATGCGTGGATCTATGCCATCTATAATATAGCTGTTAAATTCATGGCGTGGCTTAATTCATTTAAAGCGCGCGTGATTCAGTGGTTGGCGTGCGTGTCTACTAACCTTACTTACATGTATTGTTCGCCACATAAAGTCCTCGTGGCGACCTTAGGTATATGGTATGTATGAGGGAGTCAAACGGTCGGCTCAGACATAGACGCATATATAATTATCTTTTATATCGTTTTCATGATAAATTAATAATTTGTCGTTGTATAAGTAGAATACCATGGAGCTGGACGGTAAAGTCTCCACCACCCCAAACAAACTAACGCTCAAACAAACCAGCGGCAAGTCACTCTTTTTTTAACTACGCACAGCTTCATCGCATTCCCGTTTAATGGTAAACTTCACCTACACCCTTAGAAATAATGGTTCCTTGTCGGGTTCTTTATGGAACCATAACGACAAAACGGTTCTTTGAAATAAGACTAAAGGAAGGTGTACTGGGAACAGTTGCAGTGAGGGTTCCATATAGAGCTATATAGGTTGACGGAAGAACCTTAAGGGTTCCATTACAATCATATTTATCTATTAGTGTCGAAATTGTATATACAAACAATGTAGTGTTGTAATTAGCAGAACAAATCGTTGTGCTACAAACTGTTTCCAACACCATGCATTTCCTAGCATTTAGCCACACAAAAAGATCGCTTTGTTGCTGAACTTACCTTATGAAATATTTATAAAGAAGTTATAATTATAGCACAAACAAAATTAAATTAAGCCTAATTTAGAATGTGTCTAACCCGGTCTTTATATAGTCTACTTCTTTATTTAAACTTACCTCGGAAATAGATTTACCTCTTATGATTTTCATTTATACCTACAAAGGATTTTCACCAGATAAAACCATCGCAATATTGTAAACTTTGGTTTACGAGGACAGCGAATATTTCTTTGATCAAACAATATATAAATAAACCGCATGTGTAGATTAACAAAACTTTATTGACTTAAATATACTGCTGTGTATCTTGGTCATCTACCCTGGTGATTAATGGTTTAAAACGTCGAACACAACCATTATATAATTCTACTGTATTACACGTTTAACAAATTTTGCGCGTAATCGCGAAACAGTAGGAATAAAACAAATACAGTCAGTAGCCTTTTTTAAGTTGAACATAGGGGAGCATTACCGGTTGATACTTGCTGTGGTAACCCGAATTATCTCCCTTGTTAGTGTTTGGGCCGGTGTGAATCCGGACGCTTTTACATGTCTGTATTTCTATTTCTGTATTTCTATTCGTCCTATTTCTTCATGTTTGAAACGAATGCCAAAAAACGACAAAAAATAGTTATACACGAGTTAGGCTTGGTTTGTAGTGAATGAATATATCTGCTCTTTACACAACAAGCTGTTTTTAAAGAAATAATACAATCACTTCTAGTATACAGACAACAACAGTTAGTAGCCGAAGTACATAATATATTTGCAACATTCTTAAAGCGGGCTTAAAATGCTATGATGTAAAACTAATAACTACGGGATAACTGTGGAATGCCTTCACTAAAGAGATACGATGTGTTAATACAGTTAAAAAGTTTAAAGCCATCATAGCTAAATTGACCTGGCCTTTAATGCTAACTTTTACCTATATTCTATTCTAAATGATATCTTTATTTTAGTATTTGCTATTTGAAATTTCTGAAACTTTATGATTATATTTTCCAGTGATTGACAATTTGTTGATGGCTATCAAGAGTATAGCAAGTCTCTAGAGCAATTCATGCGATGTGTACGAATATCGATATATTACGTTTGGTTGCCACTGAAGACATTTAGCTAGTTACGAATAATATATTCAAGAAATAGAAGAATGAAATTAAGTGTCATAAGAATTTTGTAAACATATTTATATATTTCTTATTGAGGCTGATTTACTTAACAAGTTGACTTGTTGTTCTGTTTAATTCAGTTTGATTCCAAACAGAAGGTTATATTACTCACGCAAAGGCTTGTCATTCCAATAGGCGGGGGAAGAGAACGGCAACATTCAAGACAGGACAGGAAAACATCTAGACAAAACAACGATATCAGGAACAGACAGGTTTCAAGTTGCAACCTTAGCACTCTGGCAATTGGGAGTTGACTCCAACCATCCGCCTTAAAAAAATAAATACGGAGACACATACAACCATCGTAATATTGATCTAAGATTTGAAAATGTATATGGCCAAGCAAACTTTAAATAATTGACCCACGCATCTTTTAAATAATATACGGGTAGTATTTTCAAGAGAAAAGTCTCAATATTGAAACAATGGGGCCGACAGAGAGCAGAGCTCTTTGTCCCATCACATTTTCTCCCTGCTTGTATTTGCTCGTTAAACATTTATCTATTTCTCAAACATTTCTTGCTAATTGTAATTAATGAGTGTAAGACAATATCCTTCCCAAGTTTAATTATTCATTATATACGGAAGGACATTGCGAAAAGAAAACTGTTCCTTATGCGTTTCTTCATTCAAAAGAGGGAAAATAATAGAGAAATGAACACCTGCTACAAACCTTGAGATGGATATGTGTCATTGCTCCCTTGTACCACCGTTTGGGGTTTAGCTAGAATCCTTGGGCTCAAAATAGACAATCAAACTGTTTCTGAAAAGGGAAACATTTTCAATTTTTGCAAGTGAAAACTTCGAATTTCTGATTACAAATAGTTCAATTTGAGGCTATACTTAATTTTTTACATGAGAATATATTTATTATACATTATTTTACAACTAACAATGTGGTGTCCCAAAAGATGTTCAGCAATTCTCACATCGTAGTAAGAATATCCATGGTTGTCTTTGTAATTGCGTGCGTGCGTGTGCGTGGGTGTGTAAATGTAAGCTTGTGGGTACGGGTGGGTGTGTGGGGACAAGCGTGTGCGCGTTGGTGTGTGTGTGTGGGTGTGTAAGTGCCAACCTGTGGTTGATTAAACTACATGGTGGTGTGTTCGAATTTATGTATACCTTCTCTTTTCTCATTTAAATTTTAGTATTGACAGTTTGACAGCTAAATAACTTAAATTTTAATTTATGTGTTTCGTGATAAGAGTTTAAGAGCTAAACGTTTAACACTATATATCAAGCTGTAGGATTCTTTGGTTGGAAGTGAACGCAGTTTAATTATGGAATGTATATATACAGACGGTTTAATATCATGTATTGTTAGTTTGAAACAGTCCAGAGACCATACTGGACAAGAGCTTACTGAAGTCAAATATATTTATCTTGTGCTGAATTTAACATTGTATACAGTCTGTCTCTACCAAGCGCACGGACATCTTTGAATACTGTATGTGTTTTTAAAATGATTTTTCTATGTAATAATCCCATTAATTTCGAACATCTTGTCGAGGTATCTACCATGATTAGATATTTATTCAAATGAAATGTCGTATCCAATCATAGGGGCAACACGGATGCTCAACCAGATAGGCTTCGTTTTGTAACAAGGGCACTTCACCGCCGTTAAATGTGTCCAACTCATTTATTTTCGTTTAGTTATGTTTTATCTTAGTCTTTTTTGTGGTTGACAGTACAAGTGTGGAATAGGTTTCTGATGAATCTGGTGAAACGAACAATTTGTCTAGACGTGAAGATAATGACCCCTATAAGTTCTAATGCAATCTGTACAATTACTTAAGGCGATTAAGAGCTCGGGTTTGACTTTTATCTGTACAATTAAGTACTGTCAAGATCAGTACCAGTTAATCGAACATGAATTTGCCACCGTGGCGTAAACGGTAACCCGTCTATTTTCACCACAGTGTCAAAATTAACACAAAGTCCTTCATTCATTTTAAGGCATGTGTCATCGCAGAAGAGGTACCGTTATAAAACAGATACTCATTTAGGAATTGTATTCAATTTGGTTTGTGGAAAGCGTGTGAGCTATCTAATCCTTCTCATATGCACCGTTCACGGGATTAAGTCCGTCTGTTGACAACCACGTAAATGAGTGAGTCACACGGTACGGCTCCAGCCATCGCGGGTATAGTTTTTGCCAGATTTCCTCCCGGTTTTCCACCATCATTAACCAAGCATGAGTGGGAATTGGACAATCCGTCCTCATAAAAGTGAAATACCCTGCACGGCGTTGAACCTCAATCAAACAAACAACAATTAATAATAATCCGAAAGAAGCCATTGCATATATAATTAAGGCGTATTTAATTAGCATTAAATTTAATTGATGTTACTTATAAAGTTTGTCCTCTGCTGTGTACTCTGCTCGGACTACTGACTATCATTCAAGGTGCAAGTCAAAGATGTAACTCTGGTTATTGCGGGGTTGTTTTAATGAGATTGCGTTGGGATTATCCTGTAGACGCATTTTAGTGAGACAAAATGAGAAAATTACAATTACTTACAACGCGTTATACCGTAAAATTGTCCGTAATGAGTTTGCAGTGGAATGCTTTTAACGGTTTTCTCGATACACTAACAAGCTTGATGGTTTTTAGATTTCATTTTGTAGACTGATTCTGGCTCCTGGAATCCGGAGTAATCCCAGGTGTATTTCGTTCAGGTGCGATATCCTCCAATTGTTTTCGCTTTTTGCTTATATGTGCACATTAATCGCTTTTAACTCATTTTTGATATGAAAAAAACCATGACGTTACATTGTAGGTCAATTAAATGAGCATACAAGTTTGAAATAAAAATTATAGAACAATACTGATGTCCTTTTAAAGCTGGATATTAATTCAGTTTTAAGATTTCTACTTACATTTCATCGATTTGCCGCCATATTCCTGGTCTTAATTGTGTATGGAGGCATTTGTTTCTTTCTTTTATTTAACATCCTAGTACGCCTATTGTTTTCTTATATCGTAGTACCAGTAGCAGTTATAGCAGAAGTCCAGTAACTAGAAGTGTCAAACGCCATTTTCAGTAGTGTATAGGCGGTATTGTTCCCCCCATCCCTGTTATACGAGATAAAGTGACGTATAGAGTGTAAGTTGTGCGTAGTCGGATCGCAGAAACATCTGCCTTGCGCCGGTTAGATTTTAATCGGTAGCCGCGTCCAAGCATCGGTTACTATCGGTAACTGGTTTGGTCGGATTCTTCGCTCAAGAATTCTGGGAAGATTGCGACAATCGTGATCGCCTCCATTTGAGGACACGAATTAGTTCGTAATTTTATTATTTTTTGGCACGGCTCAGTCGATCTTATCTTTATTTTTGTTGTGTCTTATTCCGTATGTATTTTTTTTATTATTGTAATTTTGTATATGAACACTTCAAATATGCGCAATCACAAAGTTCGATTATGATACACGTCTGGATTTTAGTTGCAACTATTCTGACTGGGTCTTATAGACAATATAGAATTGGAAATTTCAGCAAAAGATCTAACAGATACTTGGCCGTCTCCAACAAGATGAGACAATTTCGATACTCACTGATACGCAACCTTCAAACGAGTTTGATTCAATGTAGTATTGAAGGTTATTTTCTCACATGACGGCATGAAGCCTGGGTTAAGGAAACCTCCCTCGATGCCGCTGCCAAGAAACAAAGACAAGACCCTACAAATGCAGGACCACCACAGGACGGTATGTATAGATATCGCCACAAACAAATCGGCTTCACGTTCTCTCTTATAGATCTGAGAGCACCAGGATAACAGAAAAGAAACCAGTTCCGAAACGAAAAGGGGTCGGACTTGTACTTTATAACCCAATTGCTGAATTTGAGCGCTTCTATTCTATGGAGGGTCCCTTAATCGCCCTACAGTGGGTTTTGAAGAAGGCTAAATCGTGAATTTAGTAGACTTACCGGTCTATTAAGGTTTAATGTCCCAATCGAATAATTTCTGTGTCTTTTTATGAGGCACACATGTCTCGAATGTGGGAGTTATAGAACAGGTGGAAAAAAGACAAATGGCGGTTCGGCAAAGAATACCTACTTCTGTATTTATAACAAGGCTATATGGCGATTTCATGTCTTCTTTGTTTGCAAATAAAATGAGTCAGAAAGAGCAGTATATGAAATATTACTGGCCAGAGCTAATTGAACCCACGATAGCTGATAAGTGGAAAAAAACTTGCCATTCCACAGTTATGTGCACTCTCTATCTCGAAATAAGGCTACATTATATGATAGACTAGAACACATACAGAGCTCTGCATCTTTCTATAATCGTCACTTACTTACAAAATATTTTGTTAGGAAAGACCCATATATAATTGCACAATTAGTTTAGGAATAATCTATACCGAACGCCCAATAATTCAGTAGTCAGATTTAACACCAATCTAGAAACAATAATAA
>JAVFBW010187498.1:0-10431 GCA_034783835.1 Mopalia ciliata
GTGAATATAGGACCAAATTTATCTGGATCGATCAAAACAATATTAATGGAAACCAAAAAGTGTCAATTGCATGCTACCCAACTGCCTGATACGTGTTTAAGTGGAGAGCCGCTTGACGTAATTCAAATCGGAGCACAGTTTGATGTCCGCTCTCAAAGGCTGTCCTACTCTAATCGTTTGTCGCACATCATTTAAGTCATTCTGCCAGAGCTTCCCACAAACGTTTTTAACATCAACGAAATTATAGGAGAATGTTGGCAGTACAAGAATGTTCTGAAAAGATTTGTTTCCAGCAGCCACTAGAAAGCGGCAATGGAAAGTCCAAAATTACGTTAAAATACCGTTGAGCACTGTGTTTAAACCCAATCAAACAATCTATAACTGGACATGGATATTGCATGTCCTAAAGATTTGTTGCTTTCGTGTGTAAAACATTTTTCGATGTATTCAATCAGTTTGCTCGAATCCCCGTGGCACCATTCAGTGTTTACCTCTATATGTCAATTAAATATATATATCATTAATGTAGATAAACGGAAATTTACAAAATTCGACAGGGGATAAAAAAAAAACCCTGATCGTTAGAACACAGGTTTATAAAATAAAGAATGTCGACAGAAAAGGTTCAAATAATACGAAAATGTGTAGAAAACAGACATTATCCTTTGGTAAAATGGCGTCGAACCCTTATTAAAACAACATTTTCATCAAAAATAAGTTCCTTGACATACTGGCTTGGTTGACGATGGTGTGTTTTAAAATCACGGTATCGAGTTTACCACGGCGATTCAACCTGCTATCATACAAAAGTAGATTTGGCAAAAATACATGATTTTCTTTCTATAATACAGAACAAATAATGGAATTTCCTCAACTAGATATGGCATAGTAATTTATACTAAACTCTAACAGTAAAACTTAATCTTTGATCGTTTTGGATTTATCTTGCAAAAGCGAGGCTGCCACTAAAATCCGGCTCATGTTGGATGATGAAATCAAGAAAGACACGAATAAGTTTAAATGACTTTTCAGTTAAATTCATGGGATACAAATTTAATTTACAACATTAAATGCATTTAGATATCTTACACAACATTCCTCTTTATGTCATTAGTCTTTGTATGCCACAAAATAAAAACTGCTAAATGGTTTAAGTGAAAGAAAACAACTCGCTACCTTGACAAAAGCCTCTGTGGCTGAATTGACAGATTCTTTAAAAATAATAAATTTCGTGTTGGAATGGCAACTATGACTGTGGTACAAAATGATGTGAACAATAGGCAGATTACTTCATTTGAAAAGAAAGAGTCATTTCTTTCAATTAGTGTGGACTAATCTCATCGCACATCCGTTTCTGTTTGACTGATACTTCCCGATGGAATAAGTTAATCCGAAGAAGAAATAATTGTAATATTATTGTTTTTAAACTTAACGTTGACTTCCCAGTGAGTTGGAATTAGATTGGTGTTTAAATGTTTGCTTGTGCTGGTTGATCATGTGGGGTTTAATGCCAAACCACTATGTTACATCACACCCTGTCCCGGTTGGTAAATTGTCAAAGATGGTTTATTACGCACATTTGATCATTTCCAAATTCTTCTGGGAAATACAATAAAATGTTATGTTATTTGGACGAAAGCTGATGGAATATTTGCACATTACATATTCTGTTTTTCTTGAAATACATTTGTGCTTTAATGTTGCATATAAGTAACGGCTAGTGGCTAAAAAATAAAGGCTTAGCACAGTGTTATGCTTTTAAAGTTCTGGGCAATCTATAGCACATAATTGTCGGTCCGATCAATGAAGATAACACGAAGTGTTGACAATACATACATAATATATTCATTTATATGTGTATTATTTCCCATACACCACACATAAAGGAAGCGTATCAAAACATTTAGGATATGTTGAGAATGGCAACATAGTGAAAAATTAAATGCCTATACAGACACCCCTAATACGTAGAAATAATAACAAAAATAATTCACTTTTAACCAAATGCACACAAGCATTAACTACAGTTGAAAATGTACGCCAATGGACACAATCATAAATGTTTCTTCGACTTGCAACGATTCAACTTGGAAGGATTAAATACCTCAGCATTTTTTAAACAAGAATATTACCCAGATTATCTCTTCATCATGTAAACAATCAAATAAGCGATTTTTAACGATGCATTTAGAAGTCAAAATTGTAAACATATCTGTAGTTCATTAACAACAATTATCTGTCTGGCTGAGCAGTGTCCCTATTTCTCTGAAAAGACCTAAAATGGCAATCCTATCATTAGGATACATGTCTTCTGAATTTATATTTATTTTATTGCAAAACACATTCTGAGAATCTTTCAATTAATTTTAATCTTTTAATATTTGCCTTTAAAGTGATACTCAAGGGTTTAATAAAATGTATATAGGTAAAACGAGCATCATTTCTTTTGTCCAATTATGCTGTCTTTTTTTCTAATCGAGCTATATCAATTTTATAATTGGATCTTAAACAATGTGTAATGCACAAACTACAGTCAAACTTTTTCGCGCGGCCATGCCTAGGTACTTTTATCATTAAACAGAAGAGCCCCACAAATATGGACCAATCAAATATCTTTCTTATTCAAAAAGGTGACTGTATCACGAGACCTGCTGAGTCGATTGTTTAAATCTTTGTCGAATACAATAAAACGATATGACTTTGACTGTCAAAAACAGATGTTGGTTTAAAAAGACATCTGCGCCAGTTTGAAGTTTAAAGTAGTTTACCAATTTCATTTGTCTACGGTTTTATTTTTTCTTATGTTATTCCACAACATAAAATGGTCATTCTACATAGCGGAAAACATATACAACCAAATAGCAAACACACACATGAAGGATTACAGGATCACCTACCTTGAGATATCGTGAACAGCAATTTAACAGAATATAGAGTGAAATGAACACGACCATCAGCAATAAACTTTACTACAACAGACTAACGTCACAGGCTGTGTAAGAAAGTGACCCTTTTCGCCTAATCTGCTACCGAAGAAAAGGGTGTGTTAAGCACAAAGTTTCAGTTTATAGAATCAGTCTATTCTTACAGGCAAAATTTCATTCTAAAACATTATAGATTCTACTTCCCACATCGAGACACTCGTGTCCTGTTTTGCTCTTGTATTTGCTGATCTATGTCAAACGTCGCACCAAATATTGGCGAAAATTAATGGGCGTTGGCCTGATATAGAATGCGAGAGTTGCCTCTCACGAAAATAGGATTGCCGAAATTCACGTTGTAGCAGTGGAAGGTTTCCTAGCGCGTTTTGATAGAGTATTATAGAGTGTTTTCTTTAGTTTTTTTTTTTTTCTGGCAGCGTATGTTTTTTCTACCAGTTCATTTTTTCGAAGACAGAGCTGAATTTTGAAACTTTTAATCTGTATTATCGTGGTTGTCCTTTTTCGATTTCGCTGCTCTCCGTAAATAAGCGAACGCTACTCATTACTGCAATTAATCTATATAGAATGGTACGGCCTACAATTGATTTAAACCAACTAGTTTTCTTCCTTGAACACTTGAGGGTTAACTGGATCCATAAAACGACCACCCGACGTCCATATTGACGTCAAATCACGCCTGTACGCATGCCCGGAGGTAGGCCTACGCTGGCGACCAAGTTATAGTGGGACATATCACACAGAGCTTGTAGTTGAAAATACATTGAAACCAGCTACCAGAGTAAACGTTTCGCTGAAAGACAAAAACTATTGCACTAGTTTGGGGCTAGTTGAGCTGGCCTAGGACACGATAGGATAAGTGCTGGCTAAAGTCTAAGAAAACTACGTGTCTACAGTTATCCGGAATTTCTCCCGTCTGTTTGCGCGTATCTGAATTAATTTACAACTACGGGCACGTCATGGAAACATGTGATAAGATCGCCACCCCCTGTTTTGTAAGTTATCCGATGATCAATAGGGATGTGATCTGTTCTGATACCATTCCAGAGGAATATCGGACATCTATTGGTTATCTTAGATGAAAGAAGATCTGATCTGCTATATGAGCTCCATGAATATAAAACAGCTCATTATATTTCATAGAGTCCATCGATATAAATGCTGACGAACAAAAGGGAAACGCATATTCCAATTAAACCTTAAAATGCTCAAGGCTTCGAGCATTAACGCCATTGGTTAAATAAATAGAGACTTTCATCAATGAGTTCGTTATCTTTCCTGTAAAAAAATGTAATAGCTGTTACAAGAACGGGTTATTAAATTTTATAAAAAAAGATTTAGTATGGGCTATTAAGCGTTACAGCAATACAAAAATTGAAGTAATTTAATTTAAAGAAAAAACGCTAGTTTGTTCCAAAAAAGGAAAACAACGCTGGAGTCTTTAGGAATGTACCCCCAAGACAATATTACGATTTCACTGCTTTATTATTATTTTGTATTTGATCGTCCAATATTTGATTTTCTCTAGTTGGTTTTCAGACCGATGTTGTTTTAGCATGCTAAATTGCGCTATTCAGTTACCGAATCCACATATGTAGAATACTAATAACGCAATACAGTGCAAATAAATTACTGCAGTGACCTTAATTTTACTTCAATTTATTTTCCCCATGGTTTTGTTTCAGGTGGTGAAGATGTTGATCATAGTTGTCTGTCTATTCGTCTTATGTTGGATGCCCTTGCAAATTTATAACCTCTTGTCAGCTGTTTATCCGGATATAAATTTGTGAGTACTGTAAAATAGAATACAACATGTCATATATTAACTAAACCAAGCAAAAAGACAAAACCGGCGAATGTAGACATGTTATTTATTGGAAGTGTTATTTTGCTATTGCAGTGGATCAAGGGCTTCTTTGTGGTTTTAACTTGGCTTCTATTCGGGAGTTAGTCACAACCGACATGCAAGGTCCTTATTTTAGTGGGACATCCTTAACACGACACTACTCACCACACTAGTAACTATAATAATATCAACGCCGGTGATGCAAAAACTGGTGTTTTCGCCAAAGATAATTCAAAAAACTTTGGGTACTTCAAAATAACGTTTCAATCTTAACACATCTATTGGTAACGCTGTAAACTTGCAGTAATCAATCAAGACGTGTCTGTGAGTCGAGATTGTTTCGGTGCGAAAATAAACACCTCCAAACTTGAATCATTTCATGACATAAAGTTAAAGAAGGGTAAGTTGGGAATGACAATTTTGTAAACGGGGAAACATATAGAAAAGGTAAACTGGTGGTAGCCCATCCAGTATGTTTGTTTATCCACCAGCATTTCTCTAACTGTTTGTTTTATACCTTGCAGGTACCCCTATATTAACATCATCTGGTTTTGTTCCAATTGGTTGGCAATGAGCAATTCCTGCTACAACCCATTTATATACGGCCTGTTGAATGTAAGTTAATGAAAACAAGGTATTAACATGTCTGTTAAACGACATATATGAGCAGGTATTCCATACCTCTGTAGTTTTTATCCTTTTGAGGAACTAGATGCACTAAGCAATGCCTTTAGATTATTAATTTCATTATGCGTTTCATTAGGATGATTGTTAGTTGAACTAACCTTATTCGATGAAAATTATTAATTGTGATAATTGTACGTGTTATCAATGCACGCTGTTCGATGTTAGCATAATATTAGTATACTATTACTACAGCCTTTTAAGCCAAAGCATGGAAAACGGCGTGAAAGCACAATGCAAAGGAAGTGAATCATCAATAGTCTCCCACGCGCCGCCCTTGGAAACCAGTAAAGTGACATCCGTTATTGGTGTATGCTTAATCAGCCGGCGTACTGTTTATGAGATAATAAACAGAGTTATCGCCCATGATATTTCGTGGCTATGACGCTTCCGTGATACTTACCGGCGAATCTGTTTAGGAATAGCCCCCCTATTCATAAACATAAATATAAATTAGTGCTGAAATAAATTATTTTATTTTGCAGGAAAAATTCAAGACCGAGTTCCGTCTTCTGTTGAACATCTGCCCCTGCAAACGCTGCCACAAGGAAAAAGATATGTGGGATTTCTCAGAAGATAGTTTAAGCGCTTCACGGAGATGTGCCACGTGTGACGAATCCCGTCTAGCGCGTTCAAGAGCAAGGCGCTACAGAACCAATGCATTGAATCACAAATGTGCAACAAGTATAACCGAACAGAGTTTACTTTAGTGTACCAGAAAATGTAATATTTTTCTTTTGCTGGATTTCTAGTAGGTAACTTTGATTGTGTAGCACGTTGTGTTTAAATGTGACAGCGAAACTATGCTAAACCATGGTGAGGCGTGGTTAATTATCAATTTGCCTGTAACCCTGTGCAAATAAATATTCTTACAGCTCAAACTGTTTCTATTCCCTTTGGTTCTGTATCCACTATTTCATTGAACTGGTAATATTAAACAACCAACATCACTCCGGTTACGTTGCTCACGTTAGGCAGCGGGACTAGTTTTGCCACAAACATATAGTGTATACAGAAATACAGCTTTGTAAATACAAACATGAATGGCGCAGCTATTGTGCTTTTTACAAGTATGCTTTTCGACGCCTTTCAAGGGAATTCGAACTTGCCTTGCGCTTCTGATGGAGCCATGCTGGGAAAAACAATACATTGTTTCCTTACAGCCCTAGGTGTCAGACTTAACGAGTTTAGATCACATGGATTGGGTTTGATTATATGTTGTGTTCAGCTTTAGGCGATGTTGCTGATCGGACGCACTAACAAAAGAATACATCTAAGTTTCGTAAGATGTGACAAAAGCACATAACATTTTGTTTTTAGTGCACAATTTTATCGATGAAATTAATAAAATGTAAATAAAATTCGCTGTCAAACAGTGTGTCTATTATTTCTCCGTATTTTTGGTAGAAGTTATGAAAATAAAACGATGGTTTGTGTTTCTGTGAAATGAAATAGATCCTGGAGTATTCTTGAGTTTTTTGTGGGGAGATGTTGACGATTGGTTAAATGTTAATTGGGTGATGTGTGTTAAGGGGGTGTGGGGATGGGTGATATGAAAAAGCAAGTTTTTAATATCTTTATTGACATGAGTTACAATCTACTAGCATCATGCCACGTCTTGTTTTGATAATAGTGGCGTTCAAGTGAATATAGTCAAACAGTCCTACTTGATTTATTGTAAAAGGTGGTTGCACGGTTAACCCTATCATCTACGACCCTATATTGTACATGTATAAGCCACTCACGACTTTTAAAAGATAAAGCATTACTTTTAACATTATTTATATGTCTGATTTTTTACTTGTTTCGCACCATTTTATGGTTTCTTTTTGTACAAATG
This sequence comes from Mopalia ciliata, assembly GCA_034783835.1. Taxonomy (NCBI): domain Eukaryota; kingdom Metazoa; phylum Mollusca; class Polyplacophora; order Chitonida; family Mopaliidae; genus Mopalia; species Mopalia ciliata. Next base: position 7,310 of record JAVFBW010187498.1, read on the forward strand.
AGGTTTGTTTTTGTGGATTAAATGTTTAATTAACAAAACATGTCTAGAATGTAAAACATGAATAGACTTAAGTATGGATAACAACTTCTTAGTTTATTGGATACTACGTTTCTATCTCATTTCAGTACTTGATCCCAAGTACTTGATAACGATCTCTGAAATGAGATAGAAACGTAGTATCCAATAAACTAAGAAGTTGTTATCCATACTTAAGTCTATTCATGTTTTATGTACTCCCGACTTCTAAATGCAACTTAAAGAATCAGTGTCTAGAATGCTTCTTTCCAGCTTTGGCATAGTATCCACAGATCATTTGCACCTTCATACTGAGCCAAGTTGAAATTTTAAATGTCGTAGGGGACCTTGACTTGAAGAATTGTCTTTTTGAATGAAAATATAGAGTGAAAGGTTCTGCGAGTCAGTGGTTTGATAGATTAATGAATGATTGGTGTTTAACGTTATGCTCAAGGGCATTTCACTTATACGACAGCAGTGCATTCTAACAATAGTTGACATTAGCACAACCAGGATGTGAAGTGTTCCTTTAATTTTGCAAAGGTACCTTTCCACCACTGAGAATTAAAACAGCATTGCTACTCTTCGTTAAACACCAATCAAACAAACAATCAAACAAATCAAGCAAACTGCCCTTAATAGCGCGAGAACTTCTACCCAACCAATCAGATGTTGTAATGCGAGATGACTGCTAGTAAAAAATATAGCGATAGTCAACAACGCAAGTGGAAAGTGTTGTCGTAAAAAGGAATACGTTCGGGCTATTAAACCAACTCTATATAGAATATGTACCCACCGGTACAGACACCAACTCATCATATATTGTGGAAACAAGAGTATGACATCCAATATGTTATCAGCACTTGTACACAAACTTGGTCATTTTCCGCCAGAATGCATAGCTATGATTCTATTTATATGTAGATGATCGACCAAAGGTTGTAATGCAGAGTAGCTCGGAATTAAAAAGTACCCATTTGTTGTTTTTTCACGAACCTCTATTATGTGAATTTGATGGGCACTTATAGCTCGATTTTTTAAGGAAACGTAGGCCCCCAACCTAAGAGTCCTTAGTAGATCGTTTCGGACTCTTTGCTCTTTGCTTCAGATTTTTTTTTTTTTCAAAGGATATCAAAAAGAAACAATTTCGCACAAAAACAAAGATATATGTTTCCTCGTTTGGAAAGATTATGGCAAACCCCAAAGTGGGCCAATAGCTGAAAACATCGAACTGACAAGACGTCAATTTAAGAATGCATTGCACCTACTAAGGAGAGATGAAGTCAATTCGCGCAGAAAAATGGCGCAAGCCTTGATTGATAACTCATCAAAGGACTTTTAGGAAGGAGGTGAAAGTTCTTTCAGCATTTTTTACCCACGAACGTTGAAGGTGAAAACAACATAGCAAACCTGTAGAAGGACAATTTCGAAGATCTTTCAAACTCAGTGATATCTCTTTCTATAAAAGACACCTTTCCCAGCTCTCTTTCCGATTTTAATCCATATGAATCATATATTGTCTTCTGTGTCTCCATCGGATCCTCATCAATTACTGAAAGTTTAAAATCTCACATGTCGCCTCGCATGAACGGTCTAACGTCTGATCATCTTAAGTATGCTTTTGATATTCTATGTGTACATCTGTCACTGTGTATAAATGCTATTCTGAGACACGGGTACATACCGGAAAACTTAACACACTTGGCCATCTCGCCAATTATCAAAAACAAAACAGGTGAGATAAGTAAGTAATTTAGACAATTATATCTAGGCCAATAGCCGTAGCCTTGGTGATATTTAACGTGTTGGGATCTGTTAATTTACAACGTTGCGGGTCCCATCTAACAAACTCACATTGGCCCTTGCTAAAGAAACGTACTGCTCATTATAATGTGATTTATCCAGGTGTGGTTTCAGACACAAGGCTTTGGCATAAAATGGGGTTCTGTGGTTTCGATTTATTTGCTGTATCAATTGGAGTCCGACAAGGAAGAATGTTGTCTCCGATTATATTTTCAATGTTTATTGATGATCTTGACAATGCGTTATATAGTGGTAATGTTTGATGTACTGGAACATCATGTTCCGCTATTTGACTGTCTTAAAGGAACAATTCAAGAATGTATCAGAATGGGGGGTGTCTATAAAAAAACAAATGAATATATTCCAGTGCACAGTATCTGTCTGCTGCCTACTTGATACGCAAGGGTGATTTGAATTAATATAACAGCTTGTCGGTTTGCTTTTCTGAAGCGGTGTCTGCCATGGTTGTCGCGTGAGTCCCCTGGCTTGCCCTGCTCTGAAGCGGGGGGGGGAGGGGGGTGTGACCCGATGGTGACGACACTAGACACGTAAACAATAAAGCGGCGCATCCAAATGACCCAGGTAAAACGAGCGAACGCAACAGGGGACGTCTGGGCTGGCTCAGGCAACCTGAGTGACTCACGCCAACGCAACCCTTGTGTATACGGGTTAATAACATGTGTGAATCAATGACTGAACTGTCAAAGGATTTAAACAGTCGAATCCTAAGGTATCGTGATATAGGCCCATATTTGGAAAAGAAAGATATTTGATTGGTCAATATTTGTGGAGCTCTGCGGTACCTAGACATGGCCGCGTGGATAAACTTGACTGAATAGTTTGTACATTTCCTATTATTTTAGACCCAATTATAAAATTTACATATCCTGATTAGACAGCATAATTGCATTAACAGAATAGATGATGCCCGTTTTACCTATATGCATTTTATTGCAGCCCGGAGTATCGCTTTAAGCCTGTGGTAATGGACCATCGTTAACAAGGGTCTCGCATTAGTTTAGCATTAGAAACAATAACTTTCTGGCCAAGGATCGGAAGTTTGTTGGCCCGCGACCGTGGCTTAGTGGTTAGCGTGTATGCTTACTACATGCTACTTCGATGTACCGTTCATGGGATGGAGTCCGTCTGTCAACCAACAGGCATATTAAGGAGTCACATAATTAACTAGTTTGTGGCTCTGGCAATCGCGGGGGTGCTTTTTTACGAGGTTTTCTCTCGTGTTTTCCACCCTTATAAGGCAAGGAGCAGTTCTAAATGGACAACCCGTCGTCATATAAGTGAAA
>JAVFBW010187520.1:0-10430 GCA_034783835.1 Mopalia ciliata
TGTATTTGTGCCCGTCGTCATATAAGTGAAATACCCTTGAGTACGACGTTAAACACCAATCAAACAAACAAACAAACTTGTTACGAATGTCATCATGTTGAACTAGAATTCCATCTCCCTGGTGACCCATGATAATAATGATTATAATTCCTGATGATATTTGTGATCAACACATACAGTTTTTGGTCAGACAGCTTCATGATGTAGTACAGCTTATTAATGGACAACGACGCTTATAAGAAACTCATAACGTTCTAAATGGAAACGGTTCTATGCGTTTCCAGTGTCAAGGGTATCAATACTTGATTTAGTACAAGGTATTAATGGACGGACAACTTCAATGAAAACATCAAGTTCGAAAAGCAATTGATGGATCCTGGTCCAGTGTGTAAAATCACCCCAACACATCATTCACTTAAGCTTTCCTGGAAATACCGGGTGTCCCAGTCGATGCATTCATTTAAAAACCAAGATACGAGGACATACCTTAGATAATCTGCAATTGTACTTAATAGATAAAAAATACACTTTTGTCCATGGAAATAGCCGTTCTAATAGTTGTTTTTATATTATTTTCTACTTTCCTACCCTGTCTTATTTATTTAATAAAATGAACATCAATTTTTTTCAATAATATAATTCGAAATGTGTTCCTGCCGATTCCCTGTTTTCTAAATTATTGGCGATTTTGTTACTCTATAAAATAACGTGACTCAAACTTAGAGACTTAAATTATTTCAACTTGAGGAAAAAACTCACTTTCTGAAAACACTTTAAATCCCACCACTGGAAACTGTTAATTTACTAATGGCGTGAACTAAATGCGGCTAACCGTAAAGTGGCGTTTTCATTGATTGTTACCTTTGGATGTGTACTATAAATGGTTGAGGAATCCAAGTACAGGTTAAACATTAAAAGCGAAACTGATATTGGCGTGTTACTTTGACGTATTATCAAGACAACGTAGAATTATAGGGCTAAAAAAATGTCACCAAAAATAGTAAAACTTAAAGCTGCATAAAAATAGCATATCGTCTTCTCAAAAGTAAAGCATGTATGTCAATTCGGTCGAAGATTTTTTTGTATTTTTCCGTATGGAAATGAAGATTTTATATATTTATATGTTTAAAATACGTTACCCATCACCTGATGTTAGCATTAGCACCCCACGTGTTTTACGCAATGCTTTATATGCAAGAAATATAGAGCAATAAAATATTAAAATGCTGGGGATTTTATTCACTTCCTTGAAACTTGCACAAAAGGACCTCTGATCGTCCAAGTGGGGTGTTTGTTAAGTTTAATCCCTTGAGTTAGGGGAGCAGGAATCAGTGATTCTGGATGTCAATGTCCAGCACGTACGATATTATGATTGGTCTATAAATAGATCTTAGAGTTACTTACCACTAAAACTATTTTATCTAGAGAAATTGTTCAAGGGGAGAAAAATATCCCCGATTTTGTTAAGATAGAGTATAACATTTACCGAAAAACAGGGATTGATCTTCTTAACAAATATGGCATATCCTAAACGTGAGATTTTAACTCTGTTACGAGCTCCGTGACTGTATACAAAGGGGACGATACAAAGCTTAGATACCGATAGCTATCCCAGAAAGGAGAAATACTTTGGAACTAATTGGCGAACAAATTACATCGTAGCTGTCTCTGGTGAGTCGCGGTGTTTTGGAGATTCGGCAAATAATAATGGGTTGCTTAAAAATATCCGAGACAAATGTCAACAACAAACTGAACAAGATCAACCGAGTTGTTTACGCATTCAATAAATCTCTGTTTTTTTCTTACTAAACGGCAGAATATAAGTATGAAATTTACTTCAGCATGATTTACTTCTATGAAGTATTTTGGTATAATCTTGTGAGTTAGCTGCACGAATAGATAGGATACATAAATTATAAAACGCAGAGCAGCGAAGACTTTATACACTGGTTATAAAAGGTTATGGTAATTTGTGGAGATAAACGTGAATACAGTTGTATTTATATTTGATTAAATGATGATACAAACATATACCAGTTATAAAACATTATGTTCTTATTATGTTTTAAGATTCAGATAAGACTTGTGTCAAGTTTGCTGAATTTGACAGGAGATTGTGCCAATCTGATGAGATCGGTTATCTATCTCCTTGGTCAAATTCTCTATATGTGTTGATAAAGCATAAAATGGCTACAATAAACAATCATAAAACGTGAACAGTTTTGTTCTATTGGAAATTTAATGTTCATCCAGTGCAAAATAAAGAGAGCACGATTTTTAACGGACAACAAACATGAAATATTTGATTAAACCGCCAATGAACAGGTATCGAGACGTGATTATACCAAATCGTTCTCAGCGAAAACCCCCAAGAATCGCATAGACTTCGTCTGGCTAGTTCATATAGACTTGACCCTAATATTTCCCCCAGACAGTCGGTTAAAAAAGTGGCCTATTGAAGAGCTTTATTTGACATTCTACAGCTTAAAATATTTGTTTATTTTGTCGCCAATTGACCAGTATGTTGACAGGATCTGTGAGAGATCTACATCGATCGTAATATTGGCAATCAGGAATATAGCTAATTGATTCCTCCACCACACAAGAACTGATCCAGGAGGGGAAGTTATATTGTCTAATGTCATTTAATTGATTGTGTTCAAGGTTGACTCAGGGCTTGGAACTGGTTCATCGAGTGCTCTTTTTGTCACAAAATACATCAACAACAATCCCTAATATATAATCAGTTTATCCCCTGACCAACAAACATATACTTCACATAGCCTATGTCTTCGATCGACAAAAACTAATTTATTTCTTTAAATAGGCCTTTTTTGTTAATTTCTCTTCGACAATTAGAAGTTTGACAGTGCATTGCTATCTCGCTTCTTTCGCTATGATATTCTATTTGTAGCTGGTTTTAATTTTTAGCCGAGTTCTTACACAATATATTTGAATGACTTCAAGGCGTATGCTAGTCTGTGTGGTGGGGTCTGTGGTGTTTCCTGAAATATATCAAATACCAATCTTGTCCGAATTCTGTTGTTAGGCCGTCTTATAAGATCTATATTTGTCTCATTAAAATAGCCATTTGAGAATTATTTGATCTCTTTAGCATTTGACAAAAAATCAACACCCAAGGCATATACAACGATATCATGACGGTAACATCTAATGAATAACACTGAACAATGGGCAAACCACACAAAACACACTTATTTGCAATTCTGTGGAATTTCTGGGAATTTGTAGTGGACATCCAGAGCAAATTTTTCTTTAAACGATACAAGTTACAATGTGTAATATGGAAGATATTTCTGTCAAACAAGTCTTGGATAGTTTCCTGGGACAAAGTGTAGTCTAAGAGGAACAGTTTGGTGAATATCAATCCATCTTCTGACGTAATTATTTTGGCAGATGAAACATATATATATATATGTGTGTGTTCTCTCGAAGTAATAAACTGTTAATTCTCAGTCAAACCATGTTCTATATATAACACAATATGAGCTAGGATTTTCACATAGAATCTACCATTTCCAAACCTGCGCAACACTATTCTTGTGAGATGGGATTGCTGGTTGCCTTCAGGACAAAAAGTGGTGACCCCCGGAAGTGATTGTCGAAGCCAGTAGTAATGCTTTTATTGATCTTTATACAGCACTGACTATCGACTGCCGCTGAAAATATTTATTTCTAAAAAATCGATGGAAGGGTCTAAGACGTTGTCCAAATGTTGTCCAATTTGATTAAAGACTATATCGCCGAAGACAGAATTCTCCAGGAAACTGAGTGTGATCTTTATTCGGAATGGGACATAGTTAAAAAGAGAGATTTAAGTTCTGTTTCCAGCTCTGTGACTCCGTACAATGGGGGAGATAAAGAGCTGTCCTACAAAGAATACAAATTCATTATTAACTGACAGTAAATGCCAACACTAATATCATATCATATCGGAGAGATTTGTAAAGGACCCTCTACAAGTAAAATTGTAGATACGTCTTATTAAAAGATAATGGACAATTGCCAGAACAAAGAGAAACCGTATTTTGTAAATGTATACTTCATCTTCGTTATGGGTGTAATATTTAAGTCTCATGTAAAGATTTTTTATTTGGATTTATTGACACTAAATCTTTATCTCAGCTCTTTCATTGTGAACGTCATAGGTGCATAAAGAAGACGTTTTAGCATGTGTCTTCAAATACTCTTTCTTTTTGCTGTTGTTGCCTACCACATTTCTAATCTCAATTTGTCAAAATTAAACATTGAACCTGGAATTTCGAGTTATTAGTATAGAAATAACTTATCCGATAAATTGATTTTAAATAACCGAATAGAGATAACTTATCCGATAAATAAAAGTTTATATTTAAGATAGATTGGTCTTTTAGATACAAAAGAGGTTTATGATTTTGATAAAGAGAAAGTTTGTGTTTTAGATATACAAACAGTTTGTGTTTTCTACAGGTAGCCTTTCAGAGATCAAATTAGCTTTGCAAGATCATTTCTTGTCTGCTAATATAGATGTATATCTGGGTATCTGATATGCGATTTGAAAGGGTTTTGATTACAGATTATACATTCTTAAAATTTATTTAAGCTGATAGACCACGGTGTGTGTGGATGTCCCATTCATACAATCGGCGAGACTAACGTGGCCAGACAATAATCAATAACTTTACCTTTGCCAGAATCTTTCTGTGTGTAGACAAATCTTCTCTGGATCATTTTAATTATCTCGGAGAGTAAATATTTTACCGCTTCCTTTTGCTAACACCTTAGCCTTTCTTTTGGCATTTGTACACTTCAGATTTACTGACCAGAGACCTTCAATAATTCCCCGGAAATACTATCATATCCGACTGATCAAGTTCCATCCGAAATAGTTTATCCTTATTTTAAATATTTACATTGGAAAGAGGGCAATTTTTCTAGATCAGAAGTTCAAGGAATATTAGACAGAAAGTGAAAATGATAAATTACTGAATTTCCTGGTGCCTGAATGTCCGGATGTAAGAGGTTATTTGAGACATTTGGACGCCTGAAACTTTTTGGACTATTCTGTATGGTTATTCAGTGGTGACCAGGGGCCGCTGGGACTAAATGTGGTACATCATCAACACCTTAATACACAAGTTGTCTTATTCTGAAAAACGATAAATTCATTTTGACTCAATAGTTGAGCATTTATCATGTTATTATCAGGAGATAGGGACAATTGAGCATTACAAACATGAATATAGGCAAATGAGTACAAGCAAAATATGAAGTATATTGAACATAAAATAAAATAAAATCTTTTAGTCATTTTGTTAGTTTCGCTTCAAGAGTAGATATTTCAGGTTGTTGTTATGTTGTGACTGGCAGTAGTAAGGGTATATTACTAAATACTTACTTCAATTAAATTATGACGAATGCATCTTTTGAACACGATGGTAGCAGAAAAAATACCAAACACACTTTGTTCTAGACCACTTTTTTTGCGTTTTTGATGATATTTGACACGAATTGGGCATGACTCAATACAGGAATATTTTTTGTCGCATATCTCTCAAAAACAAACACCGACACCTTAGATCAAATGATACGCTTTTTAAAACTTTCTATAGTATATATTCCACACATGCTTTTAACAATTGTAATCTAAATTCAATGGACACCAAATAATAGTTTTGAAAAAATTGAATATTAATATTTGTTAAAGTTCCGGTCAGGGGAATTTTATAACTGGTCTGAATCAGTTAAACTACAGTTGACGATTGCTAAACTTAGCCATGTTTGTTCCTGGAAATATATTAAGTGGGGCGAAAGAAAGGACCTAGTCTATAAACGACCCTTTGAAACCTACAGATGTATTTTACTTGTGTATACCAAGTATCTCCGCGTTCATATTGATAAAATCAGAGATGGCGCATTCCTTTTACTGTCACGGTCTTTCAAAAGAACTAATACTCACAAGGTGCTTATCGTTCTAAATTAAGGTGGAGATATCGTCGCCTATAGAGCCACCAGGGTTTCCGATAGAAAAAGACGACACTGATCTAGCCGGTCTTTACATATTTGTTTAGGAAATAAACCGATGTTTGGAGATTTGAACTTCAATAGATATCAAGTACAAAATCGAATCGTCCTTATGCAGCTGGCAATGTGGAGAGAAATGTTCTGGTGGACAAGTGATAAGCTTTAACGATCAGCTATAATTAAATGCTATTGGTGACTTGTAATTGGGCAGGGACATACTTTTGTACGTTTTACCACACGACTTTTGTAGCACCAAAACAATTTCCTTTGTAGACTAATTATTAATAGTCAGAAACTATACACACTTGATGTCCAAAAAAATAATAATAATAATAATAAAAGTCGTGAATAAAATCATTCAATATAAATATAACACATCTTGTTTCTGTAGCATATTTAGTAGAACTTGTCTCCAACAAATCGATGGTTTTATTCACATCCTTTGTTATCTAGGACAAACTGAAAATAATTCAAGTTTGGTGAAAACATTACCATTATAAAGTTATATGGCCGTACAGTGTTAGGAGCCTCCAATGGGAGCGAATGAGAGGGAAAGAGAAAAAAAGGGAATTATGAGGTTCCTAGCCCTACCCCCCCCCCCCCATGGTTTTTGCTGGGGTTTTAAATGATCGTCTGTTCACCGATTCCCAGGGTATTGGTAGAATCGTATCGACCTAAAGAGGAATCACTGGGACAAGTTATAGTGCTATACTATTGACAGTTGGCACCTTTAGAAAACAAAGATAAGTCTTCATTACAAAGTGTCATATTTGGCGTCAACAGTTCCACCCATAGGCCTGTGTCTCATATTATAAGGTTAATCTGTTGGACAGAGAAGAATAACTGGAGATCTGTGATCTAAACAAGTGATTGGCCCGATTTCTCAAATCAAAGATGTTCAATATTAACAAATTGATCTGTTCAAGTAGATAACTATTAAATCAACTTTCACGGCCAGTAAATATGCACTAACATGACCTGTTTAATATATTTGTCTTGAAAGATTAAACAATCCAACAAAGCGATTCTATACAGAACAGTCTTAATAAATAACTACATCAAGTCTTCGAAACACCAGTTTGTAGATTGATCTATTCTAAACCCATGCCCAATTTCTTGTATGCTGCATATTTATCACATATTTTCTATAGCACTACATGCTCATTGCCTTCTCTCGAGATATCGGTAGATAAAAAAAAAAAACAACTTGAGATTTAGGTCTAAATAGAAACTTGTCTCTGGAAGTTTATTTTCTGGAACATGAGACGATTCTTCGTTTTGTACTAACCGACATACATGTACCAGTTTGATCAACTTGTTTTTAAGAATGTATCAAGTGATTCGTTCATTCCGCAGCCAATCTCGCCAATAGAACATTGAAAACCATGCAACACACTTCAGACAGTGAGAGTTGTTGATATAAATCGTCATTCCAGAACATGAATTACCCATATTAATGTAGAATCTGAGAGTTGAGATTGAACACTTAGGAAGAAGGCATGGGTGTTGAGATCGAAAAATGGTCTTCGTTAACGATATGAAATTAGTTTTTACCATAAGCAAAAATATAGTATCTTTATAATTTACAGCGATATAAATTCGAGATTTTCACTAGCTTGACCAGACAATAATGAATAACTTTACCTCGGCCAGATTTTTAATTAGTCACACGGACATACTATACCCTCAGACAATAAAACCGTTCCATCCGAAATCCTCCCTGGTCCTTACATTTGTATTCAAAGTAGGGCAACTAGTCACGCTCAGGAATTCAGTAAACATCAGACATTCAGTGAATACAACAATAAACTGAATCTGCAGGTAAATAGCAAGCATAGAATTGTAGAATAGTTTGGTTTTGAAAACCCTGATCCTCTGTTTGACTGTAAATCTCCTTGTGTTATGTGAATAGACTGTTGAGGGGAGCAAATTACCAGATAAAATAGGACATTAAGAGTAATAATTGTCGGCCAACACAATTAGTTTATACAAAAAATTATTTTGTTTATAGAACTTAACAACTCTGTTATGACGTTTTCTACAACAAGTATAAATCTGCCAATGCCTTTACGAGTACGACGTTAAACTCAAATCAAAGAAACAAACAAACCAATGTCTTAACATTGTATGGTATCAATGTTATACACATTATTAAAGGCCGGGTGGCTGGGTGGTAGCCGGCATTTACTGCTGACGATTCGGTGCCTAACTCTGAGGGTCGTTGGTTCGATTCCCGTGCGGGTTTCAACCTGCAAAATTTTCTGAACTAGAATCTGTTCAAACAAAGAAAGTGTTATCCCAAAATAACGAAAATACTATTATTAAAGTTGCATTAATATCTACAAATAGCTCTGCCCATTACAAATAACTCGTTTTAAAATTAAGTTATACAGTTCGTGCGATAAGTAAGTTTTCCACATAACTATCGAAATTCACAGCCATGTTAAACAGTTTGTGTGATATGTTTTACAGTCCAAAGGATTCTTTATGTAGAATATGGAATGATTTCACCGTTTTTAACAGCACTTAATAATGTCTGTAGCTGCAGGTGCCTTTTTAAATTAATTACATGTAATTTTCCTACTCTTTATATTTATTTAAAAGCAGACTGTTAATATTAATACGTAGTCCACATCTTTGTCGGGACAGAGGGTGGAAGGCTTATCGATCCGTAAATGCGACAATTGTTGCTTTGATTTGACTCATTCAGTGTCTTGAATTGCCACAAAGATGAGTTCCCTCAGGCACATTTGTGTTCAATCAGAGGGGAAATAATTTATCCGGCCTAAAATCACGAAGTGGATAATTAACTAATGATGGGACAAAGGCCAAATGTCTCATTCGGTGTCTTAAATTGTCACAAAGATGAGTTCACCCAGGGACATTTGTGTTCAATCAAGGGAAATAATTTCTCCGGCCTAAACAAAGATATCACAATGGCTATAATGATACCTCTATATACACTAAGATATGTCGATAGGAGTATCATGAAGTGGCTAATTAACTAATGACGGGACAAGAGACAAATGTCTACAGCAACTCATAGTAGTCTTATAGCGTGGATGTAATTTAAGAGGACTACAATGTCGAGCATGGCCAGTTCTCACTCCATAAAGAGATATTAATCTGACTGTGAAAGGATTCCAAACTTGACCTGAATTTGTCTGGGTTTAGAATTTAACCTGATAGTTGCTGATTCTGGAACTGACTTGTTAGTCTATGGTTTTAGAGTTCGTCTGGTTGTCTCTGATTTATGTAACTACCATGTCTGGACACGGAAGATCAACGACGTACCGGTATACCAGATGTGAAAATATGCTCCTTGATTTCTCCACAACATGATTTGTCGGTATAAAAAACACAATGCCCAATCGGTTCACAATGTCACTGTTTTCGTTTTTCAAAGTAATGAAGTGTCATCCCAAAATAATCTTCATTTTCTAAAAGAGACTAAAATTATTCATACACCTGGTTTAGTTTGAAGTTTGCGACATCTGGTTAATTAACGTGTTGATATATAATGACTTTGTAGAGTAGTGCCTCTGACAGCATTGAAAAGACAATACAGGACAACCGGAAAACGTCCCATAAAAACATTACAAAACAGATCAGTTTTATGTTGGCCCTTAGCCCAGAGAGCAGCAAGGCAATAAGATTTAATAATTCATGGCGTGCAATTAATTGAGCCTTTATAATACAAAAACATGATTTAAATAATTGACTTTTTAAACAGATATGAAATACTATTTGCACAGTTATATGGATGAGTTCAGATCAGTCTCAGGCACATGTGCAGAACATTAAATACAATTTCACATTTTATGTGTCACGAAATCATCCATAATATCAGAATTGTTAGGTAGTCTGAATTTGACATCACAAGGAAGGAAATCCCCTGGCGATGCTCACATAAAACACTCTCTTCATTGTCGGTTTACAGTTGATTATACATATTGGTTCATTTTAAACTTCTCACATGTGAGAAATAATAGAGATATAATAACTGTAGCATTTACTAATAGGTTCTCATAAATCATTTCATGATTTTGTTTTAAATCACTTATGCATCATTAACATCTTTGTCATAAAATGGTTTGAGCTTCTTACTACAGAGATATGTCTTTAAAACCATTATTGTCATCACAAAGACACGGAAATGAGTGCAATATGTAAAACCCCTTTCGCTCCCACTGCTGCGATTGCCTTCAAAATGGCAAAAAATAAATTACTAGGTGTGATGAAACTACAGAAAGATTTTGAACATATTTGAATTATAACGGAGTTGCATTATAATTGAATTGAATCCACTTGCTAACTGATTTTTTTTTACATAAAAGTCAACATATCTGTATCTTTGAAGAAAACAAGTCAAAATAATCCCACATAATGTACGGAACTCAATTCTG
>JAVFBW010187531.1:0-10430 GCA_034783835.1 Mopalia ciliata
AGTCTTTAACAATATATCGAGGAGTGGACCTGGCAAATACAACAGCATTACAGAAAGTTGGACAATGAAGAAATTAACTGACAAGGACAAACTTTGTGTGAGGGATCCTGTTTGGGCTGCCGAGCCTTCGCTTATATCTTGTCGACCCCTAAGAAACAGGAACCAGGGGAAATCTAATCTGGATTGTCCAGCTTGCGTGTCCAATACTCATCTCAGAACAAGGTCCCTTCCATCCAGCGAAAGACCCCGAGACCCAGAAAACAGGGGTCACCAAACCTACAACATAAGCCTACAAAACAACTAGAATGAACATAGAAAGTTTCGGAGGATATGCATGACTGTGGTAGCGAAACGACACAGCAACAGCATAGGATGTGTCCAAAGTTAACACAAAGCAGCATAGAACTTGGGCATATTGGATGACAGGAGTGATGAAATTCGCAACATAACGTATGCACGAAAAGTCCGTTAGTCCCGATTATCCCAAGAGGTTCCAAAGAGTTGACAATCCCGAAAAAACCCATGGCTAGAACGAAAAAAACATATGTTGTCAATCCGTTAATAAGAAGTAATTCGGTTTCAGTGCACTGCATTCGATCCTAAATAAAGCGGATTTTTCCAAAGGTGTAGGTGCTCCGCCAAATATGACTTGTAAACAGATAACACAATAAAATATATCTTTGCCATCAATTATCTATCTATTTGTCTTTAGTATTCTTTGTCGCATCAAGTCCCTTGAAATCACTCGAGGTAGTATTTCCACTGATTCCTTTTTCCTCGCTTAAATCTTTCGAATGTGCAGAACCAGTTACGGTTTGCTTCCGCAACACCTTCTTGACTTCTGCCTTGATTGCAGGGATCCGCTGAGCCAAAATAGCAGCGTTGAGGACAGGGATGAGCGTAAAAAGCAGAATAAACACATATCTTGTTCTTTTCTTAATGGTTGGATTTAACCATATCTTTGCAGCCCTTAACAAAATATCGAAGAGGGGACCTGGCAAATACAACAGCATTACAGAAAGTTGGACACTAAAGAAAGTAACTGCCAATGACAAACTTTGTTTGTGGGATCCATTTTGGGCCGCTGGGCCTTCCATTATATCTCGTCGACATCTAAGAAACAGGAACAGACAGCAATACACAACGAAATTCAGAAGACTAACCCCTATAACCAGGGGAAATCTAATCTGAATTGTCCAGCTTGCATGTCCAATTCCCATCTGAGAACAAGGTCCCTTCCATCGAGCGTTATACCCAGAGACCCAGAACACAGGAACCACCAAACCCACAACACAAGCCCACACAACAACTAGAATGAACGCAGAAAGTATCGGAGGATATGCATGGCTGCGGTAGCGAAATGGCACAGCAACAGCATAGACTCTGTCCAAAGTTAACACCAAGCAGCCTAGAACTTGGGCATATTGGATGGCAGGAGTGATGAAATTCGCAACATACCGTATACACGAGAAGTCGTTAGTGCCGATTATCCCAAGAGGTTCCAAAGAGTTGACAATGCCGACAAACCCCATAGCTAGACCGAAAAACACATCCGTTGTCACTCCGTTAATAAGAAGTAATTTCGGTTTCAGTGCAATACGTTTGATCCTAAATAAAGCCGTCAAGACACAGACGCTGGACACTAAACTGATACAAGCTACCAATAGTCGCAGACACAGGAAGAGGATTGTATACACAGTGTCAGGCTGACTGGTGCCAAATTCACGTCCAGCCTCCGTCCCGTTAAGAAATTTTGCTGTGACGTTCTGTGGGTTATTGGCGTCAAAGTTCATCTTATCCAAAGATGTAGGTGCTCCGCCAAATACAACCTGTAAACAGATAACACAATAAAATATATCTTGGCTATCAATTGCAAAATCTCTTAAACTCGGGTTATATATATTATTTTTAGAAGAGAAGCAACTACATGATTTTTTGTGTGTTGTTTCAGCCATTTGTGATTGTTTATTGAATAAAGTACTTGATAAAATTGTTTGTTCTAGATACAAAATACAGGGTCAGACAAGTTCTACAGACTGTTCCAAAACACCACGATAACGTTCTAAATCCCAGTAATACTACAAAAAGTATTTGCACAGTGCCTATATAGGACAATATTTTTGTATTGTATAGTGGATGACCCCCGGCTTGTCTGGCGGGCTTGATTTGCCGACTTTCTTGTCTGTACCATGTACACTGCCACTTCGAATTGCGGAAATTAGTACCCGCCCAGAGACAATGACACTGGCCGGAAAATTCTAAGGCTGAAACCCCAAACAGTACTCCGAAACTGAATATTTTGGTGTGTGCTTGAAGCAATCAACAGTTTCCATTTACCTGATTTTCATTTGAACAATCAATTTTCATATTTTCATCATCGGGCTGATAGGTAGGAAAATATGCATTACCAGTGTGGAAATATTAAACATTAATAGGAACTAGGTTGAATATGGTACTATTGATGTGGATAGGGGAATGGGTAACGGGTAATCTCCATTATAAGAATATTGACAAGGTTATATTATAAGGTAGTGTAGGCATCATTGTAGATCAACAGTCTCGCCCACATTGAATCGGGAAAAGGGAAATAGGTGTTCACTGTTATCAAATAAGGTAATACCAATGGGAATAAGGTAACATATACTTTATATACCATATTGCAAATAGTAAGCTCAGTATAATATTATAAACATCCTGGTATATCGACAGTCTCGCCCACATTGAATCCGGAATGCTGTTGTTGAATACTGTAATACTGATGTCAGTAGGGTAACACGTATTTCATATGTTGATATAAAAAAAGTTTATTACACGCATCCATGTGGATCATCAATCTCATCTAATTTGAATCGGGAATACAGAAATGGGGGTTTCCGAATAGGGAAATACTGGTGTGAATGTGGTAACAGGTAGTGTGTGTGCTCCAAGATGCGAATATTTATATAAAAATGGTTTTATAAAGAGGGTATATTTGTAGTTGAACAGTCTTACCAACACTGCTTAGGTATATAACGAAATGGGTGTTGTCCAATAGAGTTACACTAATCTGAATACAGTAAGACGTTATTTATGTGCTACCATTAGCACTATTCATTTCAAAAAGGATATCGTAGGCCTCCTGGTATATGATAAATAACCTCAGGTCTGAATCAGGCTAATTGAATATAATTCAATATAATTGTTTAGGTTTAACATTAAAAATCATATTCCTGTAAGATGGAAAATCTTGGTATTAGTAACAACTTATTAGTTTATTGCACACTACGATACACGTAGTTATGGTATCAGAAACGTCCTATTGTATTAATACACACATTTATGTATCCTGTGTCTGATGAAATTATAAAATCTGAAGAATGTTTGCAGTTGAAGGATTTTTTAATATACGTTCCTTGTTCACATTGGTTAATATGTGTTGCAGGTTCCGTTTTTTTTAGAAGATTGTGTCTGCAACAATCAATCTCTTGTACATATCTTACTCAAAGAGGTATTTTGATTAACATTAACATTGCGCTTGAATGAGCAAGCTTGTGTATACACCGACCGTGATTTCGGACAATGATGTGAGTCTGGCCTGTTCAATTAACCAATTAACGACTGTGCTTACTCGAGCGTAAGTGCAATACAGATGTTTGTCTTTGACAATAAGCAATACAAATAATAAGTTTAGGCCAAACAACTGTTGTCTTCCCCTTTAACAAACACGTTTCAAAATTTCGAGAATTTGAAAAACAAACAAGAGGAAGAATCAAAATTTTATCAGTAAAGAGCGCAATAGTCGAATATTATGCGTCTGTTACTTGGACCGAATCTAGTCGTTCAATCGTGTGATGCTGTAGATCAATGGTTCGAAAATTGGGGCCCAATACGTCGCGGACTTAAACGTCTGTGTAGGCATGCCCATTTTATATATCTCTCCTTCATATAATATTATATATTTTGAATTAATTAAGAGAAAAAACTTGCTTGGCTCTATCAGGAGCCGAACCCAAGACCTTTGGATGAGAGACCCAACACTCTACCGAAAAGTTATATATTTTGTACCAATGAATACAGAAAAATTTCCACCGGGGCTCGAACCCGGGACCTTTGGGTTACAGGCCCAAAACTCTAGTCTCACGGCAGAGTCAGTCTCGAAATCTAATCCAATAAAGACGGTGATTTTCTCTCTACATAAAGCCCGGACACAACGTCTCAAAATTACCATCTTTTTGGTCTAGATATTACTCACCCTTGGTTTTTGCTGGAATAAATCTGACGATTTATATGCCGGATAAAATAAGTACATACCTCGCGATTAGATCTGTTCCTCTTGTTCCAAGTCCACTACTTATGTGTCTGAATATATCACTACTTCAATCTCTGCTAGTCAAGACTATTCTTGCAGATTCCTGTTAAACACTTCTGTCTAAACAGGATTTATGCTTTATTGTTTTTATGCCCATAAGCATGTGCTACTGTAACACACGAAATGTCACCGTTTTATTACTTTAAGTTAAAAATCGCTTAAACAAAATGTGTGAATGCAGTCAAACTTAAAATGGCCCTGGTTTCTCTTTGCACTATATTATGACCATTTATTCTGAATGGACCACTGCATGGTTTTTAAAATTTTGAATCACCATGTATCCATGTGTATGTTTGGGCGAAGGCGAAAGTTTACTCTACTTTATGTAACTCAACCGACTAAAGTACTACGAGGAAGACCGGTTCCGCCACGGAAAAAAAGACTTAATCTTTTAGGTTATTATATTGATTTGGGTGAATAGGCAAATTCTCATATGTTCGGACGATGTTTGTTGGGATAAATCCAGACAATAGGGATGAATCTTTAAAAGAAATTTTGGCGTGAAAATTTAAATGGATTTGAAGGTGGGGAGATTGAACATTAATTTAAATTTAGGAAATTATTTTATTTAATAAAATTGTCACAAATTCTGCAGTTCTATGTAGCGCATATATATGAATATATGCATGCGCGACATATTTCATTTCGATAAGCTAATATCAAAAACATATATATGCGCTACATAGACGTGCAGAATTTGTGATAATTTTTTTTTTTTTTTTTTTTTGGGCCTGTAATACAAAGGTCCCCCCTAGATCGAATCCCGTCGAGACAAGCACATTTTTCTCTTTTCATTTATTGCTTGTCTCCACCGGAACTCGAACCCGGGACCTTTGGATTACAGGCCCAACACTATACCGACTAAGCTACAGAGGTTCACGTCATGAGTCCCGAATTATATTTATATAGATATATGATCAAGATCTGAAATTTGCTGCCAATGCGCACGGTTTTACACGTCACTCCAGGCTAGTCGAAACTGTGTTTATTCTAAAGATTTGTTTGTTTGTTTGATTGGTGTTTAACGTCGTATTCAATGGTATTTAACGTCGTACTCAAGGTTATTTCACTTATATAACGACGGATTGTCCACTTCACACTGTACACAGCCTCATTACCGTGGAAAACCGGAAGGTAACCTCGTAAAATTGTTTATCTATTAATATACCAAATTAGTTGCGATAAGTCATACTATCTCCACGCTTCCTTTTAGTACATGCATATGTGTTGAAACGTGGATAGCTGTGCATGCGTGCTTTTCCTTTGAAGATATTGTGCCAACTAAGATGTATACAATAAATTTGAATGCGTTTTAATACCGTGTTGCATGGGAAGTTTGTGTGTGCAAATAACGTATAGATGTGTATGAGCCTTTTCATCGGTCTCATTTTCAGTGTCAGCTGCGAAACAAATAGCGCTTTATAAAAGAAGACTACTGCTCACAATGAGTAAAAGAGAGTTTAATATTTGTAAAATCAGATTTTTTTTTTGTCTCCAAAACTCTATCGCGCAAAATTAAAAAAATGAAATACCCGTAAAAACTTATTGTCATCCACGCCGTTTTATCTGTCTCGACAAAAATTTAATTTACAAGGGATAATAAATGTTTTGTGTTTCTCCAAAATTTCCTGCTTTTATTGGCGATGCTACTTTAGCTGACACTAATTGATCCGGTGTGGTTTGCTTTGATGGGAATGTTCATTTAGGGACGGGAAGGAAGAAACTAGACATATATCTAGCTAGGTTGGTGATGATCTAACAAATGTTAATCTTGCTTGGTACGAACTAGACATGCTATTCACATGCATTAACATATAGGCCTAACTTATAATATCAATACCTACATGTTAAGTTGTTGTTGTTTTTTTTTTTTTTTTTGCACTTTCTAGTTATAAATTAAACATCTTGACTAGAGTTATGTTGTTTTTTTAATAATACTAAACAAACATTATTAATGTATACGCTGCTTACATTTATTTTCTTATTTCTAATTATCATCCATTTTAATCGATCGTCTGAATCCGTCAGGAAGAAAATTGCAGCAATATTAACACAAGTTGAACATCATTTACTGAGATAAAATATTTTATAACGGTATCCCTCGAGACAACCGAGTAAAAGTTTATCGAAAAGAATTGTAGATCTCTGCCACAACCACACGACACTACATCTATTTGATATGTATATGTTTGGCATATATTTATATCAACAATTGTAAATTCATACTATAAATAAAAACCAATGAAATCATCCAAAAAAATGCTGTCCAATAAAAGAAGTAATACGAATCAGTTTTTTCCATATTAATGTGCCAAAAACATGTCTCAAATATCTGCCATCTCTTAACACTTAAGCCCACCTTAAATGTATGCATACAATTTACTAGCGCATACTGTGTTAAATAACTAACTTTGTCTTTGTCATTTATGAGTTGGGATTTTAATAAGATCTTCACTTAAAGCCCAACTTCCTAAAGACCAAATGAAAATTGAATTAATGGTTTTTAATTACCTTTAAAATGATATATATTATGCTATTTTATCTCTTAAACTGACCCAGTTATAGTTAAGTAAGTACAACAAAAACTGTATTTTTACAAGATAAGTTTTGATATAAAAGACCTCAAATTTCGACAATTGTTTTGGAAAAACAAACATTCAAAGCCTTTAAAAAGGTTAATTAAAAGTTTTAATAGCATAAATTTGTTAAGCGCAAAGTAGATTGTTTAATTGATAAAATTATTGATTCTTGTTCTTATTTAGTTTATTTGTTTTCTTTCTTTATATTTAGGTTTATAATCATAAAAAAACATTAAAAAATATTTAAATATAGCACAAATTTCAAATAAGTTTACGAAAACGCGAGGCTAAATGCGACGTAAAATATTAATCAATCAGCATATCAAAATCTATTTGGGTTGTTTTATTTCTAGTGCCTTTCAGTTTTTCCATTTGGGGACAAACCCCGTGTTTTAGCTTGCATCGTTTTCTTTCTTTTTTTGTCGCTTGCATTCTAACTTGGTTGAGAGGAGTCTTGACTATGTGTATTCCGAAACCCTTTAATTTGGAAAACAAAGTGTATAGTCAGTACCACAACGCAATAAAGAGCTCATACTTTACTTTATATCAGTTGTAGACATGTGTTAATTTTGCAATCAGGTATTTTGCCTGCTGATTATACACCTTGTATGCATGTGCTAATTTTACAAAAAAACAATTTTCGTCTGTTGGTTAGCAGGTGTCTAGTAACGATCCAAACAGGAAAACACCTCGCCAATAAATTGAGGAACAAATACATTTTCGAGCGATTCTTACTCAAATATCTCCACGAACTTTTATAAGATTTGACTTGCAGTTGTTTAAGCTCTTTATTTATTCGAGGTTTTTTCTTACATACACGCCAGGGCGAGTGACTGGAGTACGCTTTATCAGATATCGATTTTCGAATGGTCCCTGAATCATGACGACGTCCACTCGTCAAAACAAGAAACTGTATCAGCAAAATGATAATAAAAAGGTGGAATAGTAACAAAAGCCAGAATTTGAATTTTTTTAATGTTTGTATCCGTTGATCGTCATGAATTATTGTAAACGACAGAATCACAAGAGTGTGAATGAGTTTCGCCGACAAAAAATAGTAACTTTTGCCAGTTATTGTTATTATGTTTTGTTCATATAAGTATTAAATGGAATAATACTCCGGGAAGTTTCAATATCTGCCTAAGGGAATTGCTAAATGTGAACCATCTCGACGAGTTTTGTCTTGAAGACTTTTAAGTAGTCACTCAAGCAATAAATATGCAAATATTTTTCTTAGTTGGAACAGACTATAGCTCAGAAAATTTTGTATGTTGAAATCCATCCGGGAATAGAACCCACGACCCTCAAAGTTAGGCACCTAATCACCCGAATAAATTCCCGCCACCTAGACCACTGTTAATGTGCATAAGGAGTCCCGGTGGCAGAGTGGTCTAGATGGCCGGCATTTACTGCTAGCAATTCGGTGCCTAACCCTGCGTCGTCGGTTAGATTCCCGGACAGGCTTCAATCTACAAAATTGTCTGAAATAAAATCCAAGGAACCAAGAAAGTGTAATCCCAAATTAACGATAATACTTTTAATCTTCACTTTCCGAAAGACACAAACAAATATCAACAAATATCTCATTATGTTTTTGAAGATGTTAACAATTATCATAAAAATGAACCGAGTGCTATCAAGTCCAGAGTAGTATCACCCGAGCGCTGTCTTGTTGTTAGACTATTTGGCCCAACAAAAACTTATTTTACTGTATAATTGGCTAAATCAATATCCACTTTTAGATATCGTGGCTTACTAATTATAACTTGAGCGATCATAGAATTTTTAAAAAATATTGTTGTAGAGACAAATAAGCCAAAATGGAGCATTGGGGATTCCCGCTGGAGACTGGGGTAATATATATATCCTAGTCCAACGCAAAGTTTATCATATATGGTAATGAATGAAGAAGCTTAAATTAGATAAAATAAAATATGCTGTCGTGCTGTATGTAAGCCATATCAGTTTCCTGTTCTTCTTTAGCTCAGAAAGCACCAGACAACGTGAAGTTCCCTCCAACCACCCCACATGAAGTACCTGATGTATACACAGCAATATATACAGCCGATTTTGTTGTTAACAAATTGTATATTTCTTCCAATCTTGCACCAGTCAACTTTTATAGGTCTTTCTTCATCGGCCTCAAATCTTCAATTCTTGAAAACATCAATATAAAAAACGTTTACGTTAAAAACTTGATTTATGTGCAGTGTTTCTAACATATTTGGAAGGATAGATTAACACATGCAGGTTTTGCGAGCGGTTCGATGGAGTCTCATGTTGCCCTGGCGCTCTCATAGCTAGCTAAAGGGTAGCAGGAAGCCGATATAATTGTGGTGTCTCTATTGAGTCCTGTCGTTGTCCTATACTTGTCTTGTCTTTGTTTGTTGTCAGGATGTCGAAAGTGGTTCCCTTCACCCATTCGGCTGGCACGTCGTCGTATAAGTGAAATACCCAAACAAACAAACAGTTATGTTTGCATTAATAATGATATTTCTTTGCATTTCTTTGCATTTCGTGAACATGCTGTGTTATGCTGTGTGTCCCGTATGTAACTAACGTAATGTATTATATAATTATACCGCGTTGATCCTGGTATCGCCATTGCAGTCTTATGCTGTATTATAGACGATTCAACTTGGCACCCATTGCGTCGAAATATCTCCTCGGTAGAGGATTTTTATTCGCAAAATACACGCGAAAACTTTTTAGGACGAAAACAGTCTAACAGAAATATAACCAAATGTATTGGTTAGGCGTAGCCTAAAAAATCCTCAAAAGATAACTACTTTACGACGTACCATTTTAAGGCGAAGCTGGTATATAATTCCGCACAGCTGATCAGGTCGATTGGATATAAGCGCTGGTGCCCTGATGTCTCCACTCAACTACTTCACATCAATACCAAGTACTCCGCAAAAAACCATAACCAGGGCCAGAATAAATAAAACAAGACTACACACCATTTTTACTAAGAACTATATTCGAGGGGTGACAAAACGGAAGTAAATAATAGCGGTCTTAGGCCTGATATGGCTACCAATATAACATAGGAGATGAGGGAGAAGAGCAACAAACGGGAGTTGGTGCTGTTAAGAAGAAATAAGATTATCAGCTAGATGCCCACCAAATCAAATAGAATCCTTATTCAGACACATATCTTACTCTGACAAATAAAAGACGATATAGTAGATATGAAATACAATTGATGTACTAGAATATATCTTCCCCTGACAAAATGAAAAACGATATAGTAAATATGAAACGCAATTAATGTACTAAAATGTATCATCCTCTGACAAAATGAAAGACGATATAGAAGATATGAAACACAATTAAAGTTCTACAATATATCTTCCACATATCTTTCTCTGACAAAACGAAAGACGATATAGTAAATATGAAACACAATTAATGTACTACAATATATCTTCCTCTGACAAAATGAAAGACGATATAGTAGATATGAAACACAATTAAAGTACTACAATATATCTTCCACA
>JAVFBW010187542.1:0-10429 GCA_034783835.1 Mopalia ciliata
CGAAGTTTATTATGGTTACTGAGTGTCTGTATAGCTCTAAACAGACCGCAACATAGTACACATCATAGAGACCTCGGTCTACATCCACGTTTATTATGGTTACTGGGTGTATGTATAACTCTAAACAGATCTCAACATAGTACACATCATAGAGACCTCGGTCTATGTCCACGTTTATTATGGTTACTGAGTGTCTGTATAACTCTAAACAGATCTCAACATAGAACACCTATCTGTATGTTCTGTCAATACCTCTTAGACATTGTATTATTCCTTTTTTGAAGTGATGTAAAGAGGGTGTGCTCTGGCAATCAATACTAAGAAATGACGAAAAACGCTTCTAAGAGGCAAAAAATACATTATTTATTTATAATACATCAACAAACGACTGTACTGTGTAAAGCTTTTGTATTGACATTCGATATCCAATAAGTTAGAGGAAATACAATATTCCAGAATATCAACAGAAAACAAAAACGGGCCGAAAAACGCCTCTTATAGACAAAGACAAAATTTAGGTCTAGAAACAGAATGTCTTTTTTTCTTTTGGTACATTGGTATATGTGTTTCTGCGACAACAAATGACTTCTTTTCCCTTTCATTTCACCCTCCATAGAATAGTACTCTTCTGGTCACCAAATGGTATTCAATAATTCCAAGTAAGGAATACTATCTATGGGAAAACTAAAATAAATCTGCTTCAGGCTTTATCTGAGTAGAATAAATATCGGATCTAGCAAATATCAAAGATCAATTGAAAAATCTAGTAAAGAAAAAGAATATCAATGAACTATTCAGTATCTTTTGGCGATTATTCCATGGTGTCACTTAAAGTCCTTTTTTGAAAGTTGTAATTATAAACATAAAGATTAGTTGTTGTGCATGCAATCCTATTTGACTTATTTGCATGCAACACGTACCAGTCCATATATGAAACACTGGAGTCTTGGGACTCATCTGATATCAAATTGACACGAAAACGTGCGATTGTAAACGCTTATATCAAAGGCCGACAACCCCAGTATTTCATGTCGTTAACAGCTTTGGTCAAAAATGCAACCAACGTGGTTTAAAAAGGCATTTCAATCATATGATTCAAGGCTCTTTACCAGGGACTCTTCAATAACGACGGAAAACCGGGACGTAGAATTGTAAAACAAGTCACATGGTGTGGCTCGCTCATATACTTTATCTTTAACAGGAATCAGTAGTGAGACACGCTAATCAATGAGCCACCACCGCCAGCCCCTGTTCAATAATAAACTGATATCAATTATCATTTGTTTTCCATTTTCAAACCTTCAAAAATAATTACAACTCCGTGTACTAGTACATCTACTCATTAATATACCACAATACCTTAAGAGACTTTGTTTTATAAACATTTCTGATGATAAAATATAAAAAGAAAATATCTATCTTTTCCAAGATATGGTCATCTAATTTAAGTCAACTTTATCTTTACATTACACATGCACTCTTCTTTGAAACTACAAAATAAATTGATAAGCGACAGCCAATATTTTGTGAATGGTTTTGGTAGGGCTTGAGCGTATAGAGGAACAACATGCCTCTGTCCAGTTAGTCTCCAAGAAGCTTCATAAACAAATAATCTTCGAATCTGAAAGTGAAAGAAAACACATTTGTTACACTCTGACATACCATACCATAAATAACTTTCACTGTTCGGACACCTGTATGATAGGCAGCCGGCGGTGGTATTTATAGTTACCACAATCGTTAACATTGACCAAAAACCGCAGTTCGGATGATATAGGTACTTTTGCTAATATTTACACCTGGAGTCAGTGATAAAAATGATTTTACTGGGCGCACGAAACGGACTGGTTGGAAGACCTAGAATTTTATGGATTTTGAATAAAGTTGGTTTCTTCAATCGATTTTGAAACCCACACACTATTTTGACAATTGGACTATATTTGTTAGCAGTATTATAATAAACTATCGCGATAAATCGCAGTCATTCCGTGACAAATGTACAAATCACTTTCAGATAGTCTGTTAAATTTTTTAAAAGTTACTATTGAGAATAATGCTAACCACATCATCAATCCACGTTTGGGGGCTATGATTTGAGCTCTACCAAACATAAAAGCATGGCAGATTTACCAGCTATTTAAGTTGGTATTGGATTTATTTGTTTGTTTTTAGGGGGTATGCGAGTTTCAGCGTTCGATTGTCACCAAACCAATCCAAATTGACCCCATACTAGAACACATGACATCATGAATACATCTGAAGACAGCCCGATCACTTAACATGATGAGACTGAAGTACATTGTGCAAAGTCTCGCATCTTTTTTTCAAAGACAACTGTCAGGGAAAGGATTAGGTGTTACAATCCGCCTTCACAATACAATAGGCAGGTTTAACTAATCAGTATGTGTTTTGTGTAAATGACGTAACGAGATTCTGGTTTAACGTAACTACTGAGTAGTTGCGCTAAGTGAGGCCTGAGGATAAATTGTTTTTGAAAGGATAGCCAAGGAGGATGCTTATGGTGAAAAAATCCACTCATGTCCACGTTTCAAACAAAAAGATGACCTTGGTTTAATGGTCGCCATTGTCCCCAAACCAGTTATCTTTGGAACAAATCAATTTCCCTTCTCGTCAAATTTGGTGGATCTCAAGACGTTTATTGATTATTTTGCCTGCGGCCAGGTTGGACGTGAGCCATTACTGATGCAAACCTCGGACGACTACAGGGAGGTGTCACATGCTTTAGGCTACCGAAAAGCTCTATATATAATTTTTGTTCTATGGTTAAGTAATCTATGGTTTGGTATTTTATAAGTGTGCAATAAGTAAACTGCTATTAATTTGAATAAAAAAAATATTATTATTTTTATAATTACAAGTAGTATTAAAGAGCAGGGTGCAATAAGAGATACTGCACTGATTGATATCTTCAAACTTCGCCCTAAAAATATTTGTCAGCTAATTGTATGAAAATATATTGTCATATTTTTCCAAAGTTTTTCCATCGATATGAACCCATTATACGTCAGTCCATGTTTTTCACTTGTTTAATATCGGAATTAACGAAACGGAATGCGATTATTCAGGCAAAACATAACCCGAGATTTTGCTCCACGACATGTCTCATGTCGGTGAATAAAATTAGGAAAAGTACGGACATGACATAATTACAAAATAAAGAAGGAATTGTGGCTAACTTTGGAAGAAAAATGAGCCAGCGCTATAGTTAAATCTTATTTGCCTGTTAATGGCAAATCACTTTAAGAGGTCCACATTTCCCTTGTGACATAGCCGTGAGCAATGAGGAAATCACCACCTGGATATTGCCCGATATTTAATGACAATGGATCGATTCTTTCCACTTTTAACGAAAAAGAATCCTGGTAAAACAAAATTAGATTAACAATAAAGTTTGGGAGAATCGGTCAGTCATCGAACAACACAATAATAAAATATTTCCTCGCATGTGTTTTTCTATAAGCACTGAATAGCATAAGAATATTGACTAGTCTAACTTCGAAAGTTTTGCGATTTGGAAATAACAAATGGCATAGATATAGTCTCCCTAATAGAAAAACATTGGAAAACACAAATGTGAACAAAACATGCATCTTCGGAGTGCAAAGGGTGTTTGCATGCATGACAAGCTAAGCAACTGTTCAAGTTTTAAGTGATTCCCTGTGATTGTTTAAGGGATTTAACTGAAAAATAGCAAGAAAATGACAACTAAATGATTCAAAAACCACAAAAAGTTAAGAGATAAATATTTCAAAATTAAACCACGTTGAATATATCCTACTGCGAATTTCAAGTATTGCCGAAATAGTTAGCGCCTTAGTTATCTATGGACAAGAATCCTCAGGTAAGACTGGAACAATATAAGAACAAGAATACCTCAATCTCCTTATACTTTGTCAAATCGTTATTTTCGTCAAATAACCTAATGGCTGTTTCTGGGGGATAACATTCGTCACACATTCGATTGGCACGGTTTATGATAGAAATAAAAGAATTCAACCCCTTACAAAAAGAAAAAATAAACAAAATCACCTCGAGTTGACACTGACAATACCAAGTAATAACAAACTCTATAGACCTGATCTTTAAGGCAAATAAAAAATTCGGTTTTATTTATATCCGAACGTTATTTTGGCAGACTAAGTAACAAAAAGATCACCAGACGATTCGATGGGTGGGGACATGTACACACTAGCCGAGGATAAAAACAAAAGATGACCCGACGTGCAGATGAGTGAGGACACTAACACACCAGCCGATGATAAAAACAAACAAAAAGGGACCAAACATCTCGATGAGAGGGGGCAGTTTCACACTAGACAGTAGTATAAAACATTTTGACCAGACGTCTCGATTCGTGTGGACAATTCCACATTATCGGGTGGCAACAAAAATGATGACCAGACGTCTAGATCCGTGGGGACAATTACACATCATCCAGTGGTAAAAAAAGACCAAAAATCTGAATGCGCGGTGAAATTATTACGACAAGTCTTTTTTGATAACGTTTCGGTTAAGGTATAAGGTATTCGTTAATGTGGAAACATATCTCATTTTCTTAGAAAATTTATTTATGCGAATTTATAGAATGCATGGGCACGTGTAGTTTGTGTGTAGAATGTTATTGATTCATTCCTGTTACAAACCTCAGGTCCCCAATTCCAGGACTTCTCATTGATCCACGTCGCTTTGTCCAGCTTCCGATTTGTTTCTGAGAGCACAGTTCCGGGCAACGTTCTTTGGATCTAGATAATGGTAAAAAAAAATGTCTTTTACAAATAATGGATAACATTAAGTGTTTCTTATTTTTAAGCAGAGGTGATTTCTAGAAAACTATTTATGTTAGAAACTTCAAATTTGTACCTTTATAAAGAGCACTATGCGATTTGGAAAAGGTTTTTTTAAGAAGATCGTTCTTTATTTTGTTTTTAAATGTTTTCTTAAATGTGTATTTTACATTTTATATGGCTTTCCAGGGTGGGATAGGCAAAAAATCCTCTTAAACCATTCTAATCGAACTCTCGTAAACAATGAGGCATCATTTAATAGCTCACGGACTATTCTACTAGGTCAACTAATTTATTGAGTCTTCTTGCTATTGTACTTTGAAAAATAACTCATGTAATCTGCAGCCTATTTTGTAATATTTTTTAAAAGAATAATCGGATTTTCACCATATTCACATATATGTTATGCTGAGTATTTAAGCTTTCCAAATATATATAAATATAATGGTATGGATTTATATCTTCTGCATAATAGACTAAATACAACAGGTGCTCTGAAAATCGACCAAGGGTCCAGCAATACTCCAAATCTCCTATGCTATTAGTATAATAAAATATATAAGTCTTATTGATAAGTTAATGACTGTTCATTGACTCCTGCTCGTCGTGTTACTAGAAAAGGAATATGGTTAATTTCAGTCTTTCCCTCCATTCAGCAGGCAGCAAAGTAAGGGTCAATAATTCCTACTTACTTTAGTTGAGGTCATCTATTCAACTAAGTGCTGAGAGATAAATGTCAATAGTAAATTTGTAAATACAGAAGATTTCATGGAATATGCATTCAATTATAAAGCAATTTAAAGTCAGATTAGAACCAAGAGTGGTGCTCAGCAATAAGAGGTGACTTAGGCCGTATACAACTGTACTCTGTTCTCACTATACAGAGCTTGTTTGATTTCCATAACTTAACACTAGCCAGATGTAGGCTGAGTGTTAGGATGCTAATGCTTGATACCGGAGGGACGCAACAGTCCATCAGGTGGGAGTTGAACGTTAGACCGTTTACATTTACACCCAGCAAAGTGAAATACTTTTTAACTACATATCTTTACATCGACAGAGCACAATGCAAATAACAATCGCTGGTCAGTGGAAGAAAAGATTGTTTTCTTTTACAATCAGAGATGGTATTGAATTATATCGCTATTAGCGACACCTTTTTACATAAATAGATCTGTAAGATTTTAAAAACGAAATAACGAAATACTAAAGCTTGTGTAGATAGGCTGTAAACAACAGGTATGTAATATGATGTCTTGAGTGTAGCTTTCATTATCCCGTTAGAGCTCATTAGAAATATTCTTACAATTTGTTGCCCAAACCGAACGAATGAACAGATAACAGGGTATATATATATATCTTCCGTCATAACGAGACCAGACGCAATGTAATACATGCTCAATGTGCTGGGGGTCTCAATTTGTGACAAACAGTAAGAAGCTGTTCCATTTCATTATTACGTAGTGCGTCGTTATGCCTTTCCGATCCATCATAAAACCGTTAAACCACTGGCATTTACACAAGGCTCATGGCCATCAAAAGCGGTGGGCGTTTGTTCGCAAACAATATGTTGAAAAAGAAATGACGATGGAAATAATATGACATTGGTTTCAATGTGTTCCATAAGCGGACTGTACAAGCGAAACAGTGCACGCTATGCAAGGACATAGCCTATATGGCAGTGACAACCAAATAGACGCCCTTAATTGGTTTCTGACCGAAGACGTGTTCGTTGAAAGAGACTCATCTTGACTTTTTGTCCTTATGACTAACCACTCGATCGTTTCCATGTCTGATCTCGACATGTCATTATAGATATCAGAGTATCTCTCAGTTCTATCAACATCCGTATTCAAATAGTCTAGTCTATTGCATATAAATCCCGCAGAGCACTGTCTTTGGCTCGTGTAATCTTATAACTTATTACATAACACTGCGAGTAATAAGCCGTTGCATACCAAAGCATATTTCTCAGAAACTTGTGCTGGCTAATCTCCTCAGTTTAGATAATAGGTACAGTTCTAATGAGAACAACCACTTGAAATTCACCGTGTGTATGACAAACCTGTAAAGGTTGCTTCACTGAAACTCAAATGATTGCGTGCCAAAATAACCTGCTACACATCAAACAGAAACATGACAGGACAATGACAGAAGGCAATTAAACGCATTTTAAACATTTTGACTCCTGAAGTCCCTTGGATCTTTGAGTTCCAGGGCAACGGAATCCACCTTTAAGCGAACGCTCGAAACAATCATATTAAAGTCTATTTGTCAAGTTTGGTATCGTCATTTGTATTGTTTATATTAACATTCATATCTTACAAATGTTGCAAAACCACCCCGCGTATTCTCTCTGGAATGTAGGTCTCGAACCCGTTGGCTGTATACTTCGTTAGGGTTCAGCAGTTCAATGGTTAACCGACTTACGGCACTGTGAAAGTCATGTTCATTGTCCCTAACATGATGTCATTGCTACATGGTTTAGTGAACACCACGAGGGAAAATCACAAGTGACATTTATTTTGGATGAAACTGTCATCCTTTGTAATAATCGGTTGAATAAAAGCGTTTTTGAGTGTAAATCCCGACCGGTGAGGCGGGTGTGAAGTCATTATTTGTCATTCCCACTTACAAATTAGGCCTATATCAAAGTATTTTCATTTTAAAAGTAACAAGAGCTACACAAACGATACATTTTCTAATCCTGCTGCAGAATATACAAGATGTTAAGAAAATTCGAGTTGCTTGAATCTCATCACATGTATGTCATGATTGTATAAAATAAACAGTTATAACTCAACCCAGACTGACCAAAGCTTTGCAAAGCTTTTAGGATGAATTGTGATGCAAACCAGTTTCCAAGGAATCTTCTTTATAGTCGTCATAATTCAAAAAAAGCTATTTCGAGATCATCTTGTTAAAAAACATAACTGTCCTTTTGAATAAATCAATCTAGCGCATACAATTCATATTTCCGTCAACTATACTTGAATTCCTGCATAATGTTACATACGAAGTTAAAGCATTCAGCCGATCATTACTTCTCTCAAAGGCTTGTGTTATAGTTCAGATCATTCGAGATGGTGTACATCTCTCAAAAGCTTGTTTTATAGTTCAGATCATTCGAGAATGTGTACATATGTCAAAGGCTTGTTTTATAGTTCAGATCATTCGAGGTGGTGTACATCTCACAAAAGCTTGTTTTATAGTTCAGATCATTCCAGATGGTGTACATCTCTCAAAAGCTTGTTTAATAGTTCAGATCATTCGAGATGGTGTACATCTCTCAAAGGCTTGTTTTATAGTTCAGATCATTCGAGATGGTGTACATCTCTCAAAGGCTTGTTTTATAGCTCAGATCATTCGAGATGGTGTACTTCTCTCAAAGGCTTGTTTTATAGTTCAGATCATTCGAGATGGTGTACATCTCTCAAAGGCTTGTTTTATAGTTCAGATCATTCGAGAAGGTGTACATCTCTCAAAGGCTTGTTTTATAGTTCAGATCATTCGAGATGGTGTACATTGAGGCGTTATGTTCGTGTGAGTGCTTATATTCAGAAACATTCCGCTACATTTGATTCGCTGAAAGACTTATTCCATAACATTCCATCTTACCCGATCGTGTGCGAGATGCGATAAATATCGCCATTATTTAATTCCCTTTGCATTTAACTCCAAATGTACTTACGTGAAGATCTGCGGTGAAGTCTTCTGGAAGAACCGTTAAACTGTTCTATAAACCAATAAATACATTATCTAGTCTTTGATATGAACACAGACGGTCTTTAGTATAAAGTGTTTCTCAATCTGTTTTCAGATAAGAAGGTATGTAACAATCACCGGGGAGACAGTAATTTGTGTCCTACATTTATTTATTCTGTGAAAGTTTCCATGCTACGAAAACGTAATTTGTGTATCATCATACCTACAACGAACTATCGGTACTTAAAAAACAGGACTCTTCTAAGACTTTCGTTATCAGGACAAATGAGGCGCATATATATAGAGATGCAAAGCAAATGTGTTCTGGACTGTTTTCACTCACCTGCAAGTTATTTTGCAAAATACTTCCAGAGCTTTTTGTGGATCCTGTTCCAATTTAGATGTGACCGACTCTTGTGATCTTACAACCACAGCAATCCAACAGACAAGCACACAAGTAAACACTATTGCTGGCTTCATTTTTCTCTGTAAAGACAAAAGTAATTTGGTTACTGGACACTATCGAATTTGTTCTTGAATTAGTTCTAAAGTGGTCTAATATTAACTTTTTTGACAATATATCTACTTGAGAACCTACGGACAAAGAGCTTTCTGTGCCTTTGCGCTAAATATTCCTGCATTTATTGATATACTGCCGAATAAATCATTTTCCAAGCCTGATTGGCTTTACAAAAAAATATTTTGGGATAAGTAAAACTGCAACTATAAGCTAAACTACGATTTATTATTCTCATATTTCAGGTTGGAGGGAATACAGATGAAGGGCTTGGGCCCTGTGCTGGTGGCATGTGCCGCCAGCCTCATGCTCAGCCTGGTGACCGCCGACGTTGAGACATGTGCCCCTACGCCTACCTGGACCATCGGGGAACGTAACCCGATGCAGGAGGCCAGGGGCAATGTCACCGTGGTGGCCCTGTTACAAGCTAGCTGATCCTTGTGTTTGAGACAGGCCAGAGGGTAAGTTGTATTTAGTATCCCGGCTAGAATGCAAGATGACGAGTGCCCATACCTGCTTAATGACATGTTACGATGTTTGTTTTTGTGTAATCAAATCCGTTATCATAAAATAAAAAGGTACTTTATGGATCCGAACATTTGTTTGTTCTTTTCTCTGGGGAAGCGGGCGTTAAGTCAACTTAGACGCTAAGTTTTTAATATTGCAAAACATTCTTGTAATTCCCTTAAAACCATTTAGATATTTATAGTCTCTCAATTTTTCTCCATCATAGTTTGAATACGGTTCGGACAGCTCTTCACAGCCATGGCTTTGGGGACATTGTCTTCTACGTAATCAATTCTAAACTCTGGTACTCTCAAATGCTGATCAGTGAACTGGAGAGACGAGTGGAGTTCCCTGTATTCCAGGACTCCGCTGACAGGAATATCTGGAGGTCATTGGATGGCAATAAGGATGATTTCTATATATACGATAGGTAAGAAGATATTTTGCATAGATAATTTTATATAGTAATTGCTCAAGCGGTGATTGAATGAGGCTCGATGCCTTGATCCTTTCAATCCTATATGACAGCATTGGAATGCTGTTTACTAAGCAATATTAAGGTTGATATTATATCCGAGATAAATTCGTTAATTTTAAGTAGACACTTTTTTATTCTATATAAACTTCAAAATGTTGCATTCAAATCATTATTGATACTTTGACAGGTGTGGGAATTTGGCATACCATCTTCCTTTTCCTAACAGCTGGTTAGGACACAGATTTTTCCAGGAGAGTTTGTTGTCAGCCTACAACGATGACCCGTGTAACTGCCAGGGAGCTACAGCCGGCACAGACGAAGGAGGAGTGGAACAGGATAGTAACGGGGCCGTTAATACTACTGAGGAACCAGGGGTTGACATTGGGGATCAAATGATGGGAGACAGCCCACACGTCT
>JAVFBW010187553.1:0-19898 GCA_034783835.1 Mopalia ciliata
TTTCAAAAAAAAAAATCCATTGATCGCTTAATCATTGCCATGAAAGTTAATAATTCTGTCGATATTAGTGCCCGATCAAGAGCCACTACTCATAGTATTGGATACTCTTAGAATCACCAGTAAAATCCACTGCTAAGGTGTACTCTATATTGATCTTTGTATAACAGATACCAAATGTATATGGTCTATATTTCTATAGGAACAGGAGAGGTCTGATCTGCTGGAACAGTATCGTCAGTTATCTCAGGAGGCAGAACAGTATCAGAGTACCTCTCATGCTCTCGAGACGGAGGGTTCAAATCTCAAACTGGAGTTAATGACGAGAGATGCTGAAATTCGCCGACTTCGTGATCGTGTGGAAAAACAAGAACGTGATTTCAGTTCCGTAAGTTTAACATAATATTATCATGAAATTTTTATATTACTAAATGTGGTTGTTGTAATTAAATAGGTAAAGACATATGATAAAGATAAAATCACTCATCTAATTAATTGATTGAGTAGTTCTGAAAAGTATCATTTTTAAAACGTTTGTCACATTTGTAGTGTGTGAATACTAAATGATTGTCTCCCTTGCTTAATTTTGATTGTCTCCCTTGTTCTAGATGACTCAGTCAAGGCAGAGTTATGAATCTCAGATGTCCACTCTGACAAGAACAGCTGCTAACCTGGAAGATAATCTGCACACAGCTGAGGAGGACAGACAACATATCCTACAGGATCTAGCTGCAGTACGGGACCTCTGTACCCGCCTTGAAGCTAACAAGGAGGCTCTACAGAGGCAGCTCACAGCCAGCCAGCTAGATAAAGATCAGGTTAGTTTTTTCATCATGCCAGCTGATTCTCTTATTGGTCTTATCCATCCAAGGAAAGTCTCACCTCTAAAATAACGGCAGTGTTATGTGACTTCCAGTATAACTTTGTTCGCTTTTTTCAAAACCCAGAATTTCCGAAGAAAACAGCAAATCCATTCAGTGTTGAAAAACCACCCAACAATCAAACAATAAACACCCACTAATCCACCAATCCAATCCATCGTATATAAACTTGTTTTAGAAAGGGTTTCTTCCTACCAGTTGACTCTCAAAGTGATGAACTAACTCAGCTAAAACTCCAGGTTACCCCTTCTAGTGTTCACCTGTGTAGTACAAGGTAATCCAGCTGGGTTGACATGTTTGTCAACTTAGGCCAATGGTAGTTTAGGTTGGAATTAAATGTCATACTTCCTCAAGTAGGCAGCATAAGTTTTGGTTTTTCACTCTTGAATATTTTTAAGCACTTAGACTGCAATAAGATAAATATATATTTACATCTCTGTATTTGGTATTTGTAACAGCTTCAGAATGCAGTGGAAGATTTACGCCAAGAAGTAGCAATGTTTAAGACTCAGCTGTCGAGTGAGAGAGGCTCTACTAAAAACCTGGAAGATTTACTGGCAAACACCAGGGAGAAAGAATTCCAGAGTCAACTCACTTCTCAGGAGAAAAATACTGAAATTCAACTCATTAAGGACAAGCTTTCTCTCAATGAAAGTAAACTGTGAGTATCGCTGGTACAAACTAACAGAAACTGGTTCCTTTACAAGGACTATTATTGTGCAATGTAAAAATTGTGATCAGAGATCAGTTGGTAATATACCATATTCTTCCCTTTACCATTGTGGTGATAGAATAGATAATAATACACCTTGCTTTTTTATGAATCCTTGAAATCAAGCGGGCAGTTAGGAGATGTCTTTGTATTGCCCTGGTGTTTTGAGAGCTACGGGGCAACACAACACTGAACTGTTTGTGATGTCCTGTAATTCCTTAACTCAAAACATCAGATAACCATGGAACCCATGGAACAAAGTAGCTGGATAATAAATTACATATTTTATTTTTAATAGTTTGTAATATTACAATTTTTGCACCAAAAATATCATGGTATTTTTTCTTGTTGTTTTAAGCCAAAGTCAGGGCCGTGAGATTGCCTCTCTGCGAACTCGCAACATGGAACTAGAGGGGGATTTAGAGAGAATTCGAAGACAGCTTACTAATGAAAGATATGAAAAGTAAGTGTCATGCACTGTTAAATAAAATGTTAATACATCTTTCAGAATTTTTTTATTTTTTTGTTTTTTCATTTTTTTGATGGGTGAGCAGAAATTGTTCAATTTGTCAATCACTTCCATCTTTTAACCTCTGATAGATTTTAAAATCTAATTGATTACCTGTAATTAACTGTCTGTTTCAGGGAACGAGCTCTACAGGACCTCCATCGACAAGGTTTCTCCTCAGTCCTCAGTGATAATAGTCTCCATGTGTCCAGGTCTTCCAGGAGCCCATCCAGGTCAGTCCACCTTCTCTTTCTGTCTTCACAAGTTAACACGAACATAAATAGTTTACTCACAAATTGTTTGCCTTTTTTAGGAAAAGCTTTTTGAACTGAGATGCACTGCATTTACCAATCCTTGACCTTCAGTCCCACCACAATTGTTCTGTTAGGTGGGAGACATGGTCTGCTTTGGTGGTTATAGATCCAAAAACAAAAATACTAGTTAAAACTCATCCAACTCAGTTTTTCTTCCCAAAATACTTCCTCGGCTCCCTCCGTCGATCGTAAGAGGCGAGAAAAGAGGCTGCTTTCTTTTGCCCTGGTGTTTGCAGAGCTAATGGGTAACGGGAAGCAGATTTGTTTGGGATGTTCTGTATTTGTGTCCGTCGTCATATAAGTGAAATACCCTTGAGTACGACGTTAAACACCAATCAAACAAACAAATAAACAAACATCAGCTGATTAATATAGTCCGCGATGTGTACTAACTTAACGAACTAACAGTTTGCATCTATTTTAGATTGAGAACAAAAGCACCCCTATGAAAAATTAAATTAGTCTTTTCTAAGGCCATATGCAAATTGTTAGATTTGTGTTGTCGATAGACTATTACTTTCGGCGAACAAAAAGCAATGTTTTGATGCAAATTAAAACTATGGCGGGTCCCAGCCTAGTGATGCCGCAACTATCGCAGGTCCCAGCGTAGTGATGCCGCAACTATCGCAGGTCCCAGCGTAGTGATGTATCGCGGTCTCCGCATAGTGATGCCACAACTATCGCGGGTCCCAGCGTAGTGATGCCGCAACTATTGCGGGTCCCAGCGTAGTGATGCAACAACTATCGCGAGTCCCAGCGTACTGATGTCGCAACAGGAAGAATTAATCCGTTATTTTAATTGTTGATGGTCAAGTTTACCTGATTACCTGTAAGTTTAACCTTGGTTCTCTTTACCTTATACCATTCCCCACAATGCATGAACGATTTAAGGACGAGGTTATTTGATCACTGTAACCTCATGAATAATACACTTTATACAAGATTTTATAATACGGGCATCTTCAAGTTTGACCTTGATTCTCTTTATGTAATACCACACCCCACAGTACATTAACGGTTAAAGGACGATGTTATTTGGTCACTGTAAACTAATGTATAATAAATACACTTTATACAAAATTTTATATTACGGCATCTCATTGATTCTGTGCAAAGTTTTCTACTTAATATGACTGAAACAAACTTTGTCTTTTACGTTATGTATTGATTATTGCGAAATGGTCGAGGCTTTACTTAACTTAATTGTATAAGTATTTTTAAAAGTTCTTAATTGATGTGAACACAATTTTATATATCTGACGTATCATCAGTACAGCACAAAAGTCCAAAATAAATTAACCCGAATAGGTTACCTTGCTCTGTATTTCGTATAAAATTCCCAGTCGTTACAGTTAATAGGGCGACTTGCCCAAATGAAAAAAGCAGTGTTGTAAACCAATAACATAAATCATGTTCTTAGGTAATCCACAGTATTGTACGTTGTGCCAGATCAGTGCATAGAGAAACACGCCTGCGTGTCTGGAGTTTTATATTCAAAAATCATTTTTTGGTCATTGTTATTTCAAATTGGCTATCTTACTATCGGAATCCCACAACAGTTATAATAAGTCGATATAATAAAAAGTGAAATATGCTTGTGTGCTGTGTAATGCACAAATCAATCAGTCGATTTCACGGAATATTTTCTGGGATTGGAGGGCCACGGTCCAGTTAAATTTTTTTTTTTTTTGGGGGGGGGGGGGGGAGGTCCACTTAAATCTGTTTGTTCATTCACTGCCATTAATATATATTTATATTGTGACGTATTACAGTCACATCCATGCTGATGCCATAGGTCTAATTCCAGTCCAGGGTATTGTTCCACAACGCGTTCTTAGCCTAAATTGATCTTAAGTACCATGGCTACACAAGGCTGTCACCACGGCGATTAAGATGAACTTAAGCTAAGATCACTTGGTGGAAAATGCCCTTGTGGGCCGTCCCACGAAGTCCTCTCA
The DNA here is from genome assembly GCA_034783835.1 of Mopalia ciliata. NCBI lineage: Eukaryota > Metazoa > Mollusca > Polyplacophora > Chitonida > Mopaliidae > Mopalia > Mopalia ciliata. The sequence goes on from JAVFBW010187553.1 coordinate 4,371, forward strand.
GATTGAAGGCATTGTGTCGCAATGACAACTCTTGTGGTCAACGTCGCAAAGCCTTCGTGAAATACACACATGGCTCAATCTACAGCATTCTGGGCAAGAATAGGACCATGTTCTCACTGCGAACTAAATTGATACCAAATTAAACTTGTACATTTTCCATCACCCATCGTGTAAATAATTGTATAGCCTTTGACGTTGTCAAACGTGTAGGCTTCTACCAGTATTTTATTATGATTATTTTTTTTATTAGAAAATTATTTTCTTTGTAGGTCTCCTGTTTTTAGAATATAAAATGTTGTAACGAGTATGGATGTATAAACCTAGTATATATGCTCATTTTACCACCAACTTCCAATTGTTTTAGCGAATCATTTTGCTTCCAATGTTTTTGGTTAATATACAATCACTGATTGGTTTATATTTGACCTTCTCTATGTGCCCAACCATTGTTTTTTGCAATAAATCTGCGACTGTTCATCCATCGAGTGTTTGTATTTTGTCGGTATTATATGTATATATTATATATAAATACAGAGAGAGATCACCAGTCAGAGGGCGAATCTCTCCTGTTGTCGCCGTTGGTTGGGAGGGGGCTCCCTGTTGCTCTTGGAGCTAATGGTTTACACGAAGCCGATCGGTTTGTGGTGCTTTCTATTAAACGACCTTGTGATTGTCTTTATTTGTTGTGGCGTCGAATGCGATTTCCTTCAACCTTTGGGCTGACATGCTGTCATGTGAGTGAAAAAGCCTTAAGGACGGCGTTAAACCCCAATTAAACAAACAATATTTTATTGACTTCGTTGCCGAGTAACCAGAAATAAAGTTCCTCTATTATCAAAAAGTACCGTTATGTAGTAAAATTCTGTTCTGATGGCATGGACCGAGATTGTAAAATCAATGTGCAGTTCAATATCAAGCTGTTGTCGAGAGAAAGAAGTTTGTATTTACGTTTCCGTTACAGCAAAACAGCGATATGTGTTATTTGTTTGAGGCTGCAAACAAAGTATAATATTATACTAACGAATCTGTTCTCAAATTCCACTGGTCCGCTATATAGTTTAGTACATCAAGACTCCCGCTAAAACATGAAAACTCTCCCAGAATGTGCGCTGTTTTTGTTGTATAAGACTGGCTTCATATTTGCAATAAGTACGTTCTCTTTGTATAATTGTTAATTTTATATATATGTATTTCATATTCAAAATCCGTGTCGAATATCTTTGTATGTATATTTTTGAGTCTACGGAACGAAAGTAAGCCGAATGCTTATGTGTCCGCCTGTCGATCATCATGTGTGAGGGAATCCAATGATGTGGCTCCGGCAATTTCGGCTTTTCCACAACGATTAAGCAAGGAGTAGAGTGAAGTGAACAATCCGTCGTCATACATGTGAAATACCATTGAATACGACGTTAACCCAATCAAACAAAACTTCTAGCAATACTCCGTTTGCAATCAGTATATAGCATCCATTATATGGCAGAAAATGGCATGTTGAGGAACGTTTGCAATCAGTACATTGCATAAGGCATTTGGGGCAAGTACAGTATTTAGACAATAGGCCGAATATCTTGTTTAATACATATTTTTTTGTACTAAGCCCATGGTCATTTCAATATCTCGGGATGTCTAGGTTTCCCATAACAACTCGACATTACGAGCTATCGAGAAACTTGTCTCTGAGTCCTGATTGCTAGTCATAAGAAGTGAGACGTGCTGGTTTTTAAAATATCTCTTTTTTTTCCAGTATTCCATTACACGGTATTAGGCACTTATTAAAATGAAATTTCGCTACTCTTAAGTCACACATGAGGAAACACGAATATACTCTTTAATTATAATCTGGGTTTCTGAGAAAGTGAGCAACGTCTTACATTATTACAAAGTTCAGATATTCCATAAGCTTCTACATATTAGTTTGTTAAATCCAATGGTTGCCACACAGTGCGACTTGTGTGTTGTAATGAGATTTAGGCAGTTTGTACGATAAACTGTACGTTTTTAAGGCCGTTCGATGTAAGCCGAATCGTTAAATGCGTTGAGGATCCAGGACCCGATTCCACACAAGAATTTTCACTCAATTAAAAATGCTGTTTTAAAAATGGCTTATTTTAAAATGTAAAAATTTAATATGTTGGAATTTAATCTATAATCTTTTTACTATAAGCCTTCATGAAAGACAAAAATAACCAGAAAAAATTAATATAAATGCTGTATACATTTTGACTTAAAGTCATAAGCTGCTTTGTGGAGTCGACCCCACTTCTAGACAGCTATCTTTATTACCATGGCAATCAGTATTGAAGGTATAACGTTGTCATGGTAAATGAGATCAACTGAGACTAAGATCGCTTTATGGGGACAATATTTAGATTATTGCAATGGTACATACAATTCCAAACAAACTCCCCCAAAATATTAAAATAATGAGCCAAATATGTCAAGCCCCAAGACAAGCCCCAAATCAAAAAATAAAAAGACAAGACGTAATTTGTGGTCTATGTACATGTATTAACTTCACAATTAAATATTTACAAGTTATCAGCAACATATACATACAAGGTAAAGCATATGATAATAAACTGTACCATAGAACCGGGAAAATATCTTAAGGGAATTGCGTATTATTTAACCATTCTCATAAACACTATAAAGAATTGTCCAATTAAAGTATTTACAATCGTACGTTTTTCCAATATAATTCTGCTTTCATCAATTCTGTCGTAATAATTGGTCCATGCTTGTCTTTCATCGTCACCGTAAAAAAAGTTTTAAATATTACTTAAGCAATTCTCAAAATATCGTATCCATAACAAACAGTAAGGATCTGTGGTAAATTATTTGCCGGTTGCCATTGCGTTTCCTTAAAATATATCTCTTTGTTAAACCCTATTTAGCACTGGTCGAAAAACATGGGGGCACTGGTCATCTACAATCAACGGTCATCTGACCCGAACATCGCCCCTGCTGTCGCGGCCAGATCGTAGGTGTTTCCACTCCAGCTGCCCCCGGGCCGCCGTCGATGCTTGTCCGGACGTTGGTCTAGCGTCAGTTCATGACATGAAACTCCCTAATTAAGTTGGAATTCACGCCATAGGACCAGCAAAGTTCATGTTCATCATCGACATACTTGCCCCGAAATGACCTGGGTAGCCCTGTGCTGTCTGCATGTATGTACATGACGGAAGGTTACCGTGGACTTGTGGCGGGGAGGTGCGCATGCCGTACCCAGCAGAGGAGCCGCCGAGGTGGGCCGTGGATTGGGTCAGGGCACACGTGTTGTTGGGGCCTTGGCCTGACAGTCTACAAGCCTGAAGCTGTGGGTTCATTCCGTGGAGTGATAGACTAGAGGTGACCGGCTGTAATAGACCCGACCCTGACGGCGGAAGATAGGTGGTCGCCGTGGACATCTTCATATTAGGAGAGCTGTGGTGTGGGAAGTAGATTTGGTCGGCTCCTGGCATACCGTGCTGAGTGGAACCGTACGGGGAAACTTTGCTCATTCCCCAGTGGGGATTGGTGGTCGATGGTGACGGAGTGGATGACGGCGTCGATTTATTAAAACCCTGTGAATGTCCACCGCTGGACTTGCACATAACTTGACACGGCGAAAGCTCATCTGTCCCGGAAGAGATAGCTGAGTCTGCTAACGACTGTTCCGGATCGAGACTTTCCTTCTTCGGTATCTTGTCATCAAATGACGAGCGCCTGGTGACCCCAACATCGATGTCAAGATCATCTGTTCTTTGCTTTTTGTTACTCATCTCATCCGCTTCTGGAATTAAGAAAATAAATTATAAGGTTAAATAATAGATTTAGTACATATATAGCATCGACTATAGTATAAACGCCGTGGGGAAAATCATATATCGTTATTTCGCCTGCATTCACGTTAACAAAATAACCTTAAATACTATAAACAGTGACTAACATATATAAGCAGCAAAATCTAGCGCTAGAAGTTTTTCTCTTGGCGAGCTCAAGCTGTTAAAATAAGTCACAGTTGCAAATCTATCCGCACATTACCTAGTATGAGATTTTCCACTCGTTAAAGTGGTATAGCGAATAAGAAGCGCCTGGGGTTTTCTATCAGCGCCGGCCTGCTTCGCAAACGCTGTAAAATACGACAAGTTTGCGTGATGTATTTTAACTCACTCTTCAGCGAGGCGGTTTTCAAATAGCTTATTTCACACCTATTGATATTGGCTTCGAAGAAGAAGTGGGTCTGCTCTGCGAGTTCTCGCTACCCTTGGGGAATCTCACTAGATAGCTTATAAACCAGAGATGTTTTACGGCCAGCGAGGCTTGCCCTCACACGCTATCTTTAAACGGACTCAATTTTCTTATTTGTCAGCCGACTATTCCCTACGGACTCAAAATCCATCATCCATTATTATTTTTCAACGTTAGCCTATTGACGTTTCTAGTATTGTTTGCAGTTTCTGTGAATTCCGGTTACCGGATCGTGCATGTCGTATAAAATATTGATAGCCACGGTCTAAATTTTTAAGCTTATTTGGCTTTGACTACATGTTCTTGTAAATATTTCTAGGCGCTACTAAATCAGTGTAAATTCTCAGAAAAGTTGCGTCAATCTAGTGGCACATTCCAAGCGATTTTCTGGCCCAGTGTATCGAATGAGGTGTGAATCTGGGCGCGTGATGAGCGGGTTGTGCTCAGGTGGGGTGCGGCAAGGCTTCAGACTTAACAGAATTACTGGGGAGCGAGGTGTAACATTTGGTGGAACGTTGTAGCTCTAATGTCCTTACAATTCAATTATGGGCCTTATGAATATTTCAAGAGCTATACAGTTAATCACATTGGTTTGGTCGGTGAAAATCGATGCCCCGCCAGACTGTCAAGAAGTGCCAGCAATAGGTGTGAGCTCAACTCCTTTCGGATTTTAAACTTGTTCGTTTCGGCGACAACTTCCACAATTATTTCCCAGGTCTGCCGGAGAAACTCATCACGTTGACTTTCAACTAAGATTTAGGAGTTCACACCTCTCCGAAGCCAGCGAGCCACTTTCTAACCAATAATTCAATTCGCACTACTTCAGCCCAATACACAGTTCTTTTTCAGGCTGTGTTGTCATCACCAACTCACCTTTGCCGTAGTCCGTGTCACTTCCATCGCCGTTTGGCCGTTTTAGATTCATCCGATGATCTCTGAAACAAAGTGAATAAAGCAACTGTTACAAATCTGTTTACGTTGCATGAACTAAGAATTCAAGCGAATTTGATATTACAAAAGAAAATAAATATAGTGACAAATTTTAGGTTTTCAGAATACGGAAAAATAAGAATGCAATATTTCGGTTTTTAATTTTATAAATATTTTTTATAAATATTTTGAACAATCAGATTAACGTGTAAAATAAGGCCAAAAAGCAATTGAATTAATTTGTTTTTGTTTGAAAAAAAAATATATTTCAAAAGATTCTAATAGTAATGGTTCCTTACCTCCGTCCCATGCCGTTATCTCTGAAACCCTTAGCAAATGGGTTATGATCGATTTTCAACTGTGTTATCTGTCAAGTAAAAAATCAAGAATTATAGTTATTACCACATAGCGAAACATTGCCTGGATTCAGTTTATTTAGCACTTGAAAACAAATTGTAACTATTTTGTTTTTAACGTTGATAGTCAATTTGGCAAAAGCTTGGATGCATTTTTGTGTTGCTTTAAATTTTGGTAATTTGCAAAAGACGTAAAGTTTTATATACATATTCTTTTTTCTTTAAAATTTGTTATTGATTTCTTAATTAAATTGCTGCACTCTTACCTGTTCATTTTGGTATGCTGTCACAGCGATGAATGTGGTTTCCTCAAAAGCGTAAGTGTTGAATGAATTCCACCTCATAGTAAATATATCGTTTGCCTGGACCACGTGAATCCGGGGTTGGTATTTATGCATGGAATTCAATATAATCTGCAATAAAAACAAAGATGAATAAATAAATAAATTGTATTTTCTTGGACAAGCATCATTATTTGTTTCTTTTTTTTTTTCTTTTCTTTTTTTCTCTTTTTTTTTTTTGCTCTCTCTTTCTTTTTATAATTTGTGGCAAGGTCGCTTTAACCGTTGAAGCCAACATTTTAACACCTTCCGTCAAAATGGTCATATTTCGTGCTGAATGACGTGGCTCTTCTAATATCCTCCCACGGGACTATTCCAATTACCTCCCCCAGCGACACCAGGGGCAAATTTCAATTAGCCCGTTCAATTAAATGCTCTTTGTGAACGAATTAGCCCGACTAACGGTCTGATAGGGGTGAGGAGAGAGGGCACTCATTCCACGGGCTCCTGGTTGATTGTAGAGATAGGACCAAAACTGTTTGCTTTAAACTCCCTGGGCCTTTGAATGGAGTCACTTGTGGAAGCAATTGGAATATTATTAGTTCTTGCTCTGTCGCCAAACATTATTCTGTAAAGGCATATTGAGACACTCCCACTTTTAACTATACGGCAGCTTCTTAGACCGAGAGAACGGGTTCTTGTTAAAAACATTGTAAGTCTCGCAACAAGAAGAAAATAAAGTTTCGCGTTTAGATTTAACATAAAATTAAAATGGTGTGTATTTAATATTTTAAAATCAAACTTTTCGAAACCGTTTAAAATGCAGAAGATTTATTTTAAGAAAACTTACGTGTCCATTTTGATCGAGATTATTGTTCGTGAGCTTCAGTTTGTGGAACGACATTGGTTGCTTCATCCAGTGCGCACCGGAAGCTGGGGAGTCCGGATGGATGTAGAGTCTTCCTGGCATGTGCGGCTCGGCCTTTCCGGTCACCACCCATTCAGAGTTATGATACTTGTAGCGACAATCGTCAACTGGAACGATGTCTACCAACAAAATGTATTTCGAGTGAGGATCCAAGCCTTCAAGACTTACTTTCAAAGTCGGAAACATTCGCCTACAAATTAAAAAAGAAAGAATATTAAATGATTTCGAACCTTTTAAATTGTTGATTTTTTTTTCACGGTTTAAAATTTGCTGGTTTGTGTCTGTGAGTATTCTATTAAGTTTGAAATTGTACATCAGTGAAAAGGAGTAAAAGATCGTTCCATCGGGAAAGATCGAGAGCAGTATTAATAATTTTCTATTGTACATTCTTTAAAGAGATTCATTGGTTGATAAATGTCCACGAGAAGAAAAGCACTGTTTAAAAGATCGGTGAGGTCAGTGGCTTATTTTATCCATTGTGAATAATATTGTGACGCAAGCTTACAAAGAAATTTAAAAGTTAGACACGTTTAAGTGACACAGAGACTTAAATGAAACAGAAAGCTTATTTGTCCAAAGATAAAGAATACAATAAATCCGATGACAATGTGGAAACGAGGGTGTCAAGTCTATTGGGCACAATGTGGGAGTTTTGCGTTTAGCCCTAAGGGTTTATTTTATATTTTTGCTTCAGGTCACGTGGTTCGCACTCCGTGTCTTATCTGGTGATTTATCTCAATAGAAGTGTCTAATATTGTCACCTAACATATGTATCAATTGAATGGAGAACAGTGGCCATTCAAGAGAAAGTCGGCATGTAGCCTTCCCGGGAGCCACACGTGCTTGTTTTGATAGTAACACCAAACAAGGCATACGTAACAACAGAAAGTGTAGAACTAAGCGGCTTCTACCAGCGGGGGTCGCGACTGGTTCTTCCGGGAATAGGCGCATCTTGCCCCCAGACACCGGACTCAAATGACGACAGATTTCACACAGTCCACCTCACAGGTGATTTTAACACGTTAATTAACTCTTTCATCCAATTAACCGTTAATTAATCCAATTGGTGTGTCCACAGCTATTTGATATCCACACTGACCGAGACACCTTTACATAAGAGTATGAACATCTTTGCTTTTTATTCTTTTTTAAATGTGAAAATAACATTTAAACTAAAATGTGCTAAAATTTGAACCACATTTAGAAGTGGCATAACATTAACTGTTTTGTAGATAAATAATTTCCAAGGATTCTTAGTCCATAAACTAGCAGCTCTGAGATAGAGAAATGATTATTCTCAAATCTTTGGATACAGAAATTGTTTCACAACAATTTTTTTAATGAATACGATGTGTTTAAAATTAACGTTTTAAAATAACGTGTTACAAATAACTCATAAGTAAAGGCAGTATTGTCATGAGAATGCCTGCAGTTATTTCTACTGTTTATCCAACAAATATAATTCTGGGCTAGATGTTATAATATGGGTTCTTAGATATTGGCTGTGCGATTAATAAAACGATATTCAAACAACATTATATTTCATATGGTGTCTAAAATATTATTTAAAACAAATAACAATTTAATGTCAGACATACAGTGGCGCCGAATCGTTTCGCTGAGCGTCTGCCGACTTTCCTTGTCTTTGTATTAGTGCACGGGATACCGAGTACCCCCGGGGAGAACGATTCTGCACCCCCGCCCTAATTTAGTACCCTACACTTAATCTAGGAGACCCCTAGCGGTTAACAAACTAAAACCCGCTGACAATTCTAAAGGTCTTCCTTAAGATTCCTTATATTATCTATTTGGGTATGTCCGGCAGATGAGCTATATTGTATTTACTCAACATGGCTACTTATTGAGACTAATTAATGATCTTAAGTATAATTATATAATTCACAAACGAGTCATCTATAGCCAAGCTGATTGAATGTTTGTAAACTTCGGATTCCACACGATTTGTTTGTTTTTACATTAAGCTATAATTAAAAGAAAGAAAAAAAAGCCGAAAATGATCCTAAATTCTTTTTTTCTTAAAAATCTCCTTTTCTGTATTTAATTTTTGCTTCAAATAAAAATGCTATAGCAGATGTCCCAAAAAGATTATTTCTTTCACGTTAAAATTTAGTCGTTAATTTTTTCTTATCGTTAAATCTTGTGCTTGTTCGAGTTTGACTGTCCTCAATGAAGGGCACCGTACTTTCAATTTCGTTCAGCTAGCCGTCCAATACAACAGATGCGGCCTTTTGTTTGCTCTACCGTTTCTTCTCAATTCTCAAAAATATAATTAGAAATTAATGAATAAGCGGTTAGACATACCTTCCAGTTTTTGTGATAATCATCTCGGTGCCAAGATTGTGGAATTTTGTCCATAGATCCCGATTTTCCATAATTATTTTGATATTTTTGTCGGCGGTATCTCGTTGCGGTCCGGAGATCATTCGTTTATGGTCGTGAGAGGTTGGAAGGGGTGGATAGCCACTGAACTGCTGGCTCTGACCTACTGAAAACAGAATTTACACCAAATAATTAATGTTTATAAATTTTTATATAAACTAAGCATTTAAAGAAAATGTTAAATGTAGCAAGGAATGTTTCTCGATAACATCAGTGTAAGAGTCTGTCTAAGAGATCAACTTGTAGCTTTATATATGCTGCAGAAAATCCCGTTAAATTAATTTTCTGGTGTCTTTTATAATACTTTTATCAAACAAATTGGTAAATTGAAAGAAGCGTGAAAGCGTCAAATAAAAAGTTTTATAATGAAATTTGCATTAGCTCAAATTATCAAAATCAGTTTTCAAAAATCAGCATCCATTGATTCAACTTGGATGGATTATAATTTGTCCTATTGGTTTCAGGCTGCATATCTTAAGAAGGTATCTTTTATATTAAATAAAATGATAGAATATTATTGAAAGCTTACCTGCAAGGGACATAGGATCGTGAGCTGGATGAACGGGGAATCCAAAAGAGAAAGCCTGGGCATGTGAAGGCATCAACCCGTGGGCTAGGGGGAAGGCCCGGGCCCTCTGGGTGAGTAGATCTTCCTCAAACATATCGCTGTTTGACGTAGACGGAAATTGGCGGTTTGAAGACGTTCTGAAGCGACTTCCTGAATCGGGCAAAAACAGCATTAAGTCCTCGGGAGAAAAACTCAAATAAAGTCCTCAAAATTTTCCCTTGGATTGCAGCCAAATTTTCAAAATCTGGCTATGTTGTTGTTGTTTTTTTGTTTTTTTGGAACCGAATCAAGTGACTTGATTAAAGAAAAACGTGAAAATGTAAACAGCTAAGTCCAAAGCGTGAAGAACAAGCACCCAGTGAACTAAAGGTGTCGACTAGATCGTTTCGATATCAGAGTAGTGATATATGTGACAAATTGCACGCTAGATACAAGACACCTTTTGGATTCTGTGGTGAGACGAGATATGAATATTTTGCCGAATTCGTTGGGCTTATAAGGCAGAAATTCTCGACATCCCATGGAGTTTCGGCTGGCCGCATTTGGAGTAATTTTCAAAGCGGGGAGTCTATTGGGTTTCCTTTGATGTAGGCCGCTTGTTGCTGTCTCCCAGACCAATCTGTCGCTTGACTGGATAACTGACAGCGACAATGATCTCACACAGCCAATCAGCAACCTAGGCCACGCCCTCATAATGACTGGGTCCATTTCAGTCTCGTGCTGTGATTCCTCACTTTCCTTTCCTTGTCAATTCCTTCCAATTATAATTCTATATTGGAGACAAATGATAGGATCATTTGTTAAGATTTAAAAAAAAAATGTTGACAATTTTTCAAAACTATTAAACCAGTATTACATTTAAACACATGCAATATTAGAGCATTGATATTCCAATTTAATTTTGAAAAACCTCGCGGGATTTATACATGTATGCACAATATTAAATTAAATTTAAGTTTAATTTAACCATTCCCGAATAAAACAGAGAACCATTAATAAATAACATATCTGACAACTATTACATTTGCATATATCTTTACATTATAGTATTTGAATGTGGTTCCTGGTATAGGACCTGCTAGCAGATTGCAGTTTACGATGGACATCCGGGTATTGTTTCTGCTATATGATTATCTATTATGTGTCAATTTCCCTTTTGCTCGTGACACTGTTCGGAAATGGACACAAGGAAGGCAGATTGGTCTCAAATCACAGATCATCGTCACGAGCAGAAAACCAGTAGAAGAAAGAAATCTTAATAAATAATTTATTTCCAATTTTCGTTTTCGCCAATGTTTATTGAAAAAAGAAAGCTTTGTTTTTTATATTATTTATTTAAGCAAAATTATATATCAGAATATTATAATCATTTATAACATTACATTCTTGCATTTCGCAAGGCGACAATGAAATTTAAACAAATTTATAAGACGACACAAATTATAAACATGACAATTTGAGGTTTCACTCCATATGTATATTTATTGTTTAAAAGAACATTTTGCTAGCCTACCCCGGGATCCTAACTTTAGCCTCTGCCTAACTACACCTATAGCTTCATAAATCCCCAACCCTATATTATTTGAATATCCTCTTATATATTAATTTAATCTATTGCTTTGTAATGTCTCATCTATATTTCTGAAGGCTGGCGAAAGTGGGGCATGCACCTAGCCATATAGATAGTGTATTTGTTTGATTGGGGTTTAACATCGTACTTAGGATTACCATAGATTGTGCAAACTATGATATCATTTATATATATATATTATATATATTCTGGTTTTGCAATGCATGAGGAATAATAGCAACTAAAATAGTATCACATTTATAATCAATAAATCAATACATATAAAGCAAACTTTGTTATATATAGACATATAATAATAGAAGCCGTATAAACAAGAACTGGTATATAAATGCATACATGGATAGCTAATTCTATTATAATTTGCTACTAGATGCGAGCAGGTATCTTGTTGAATTGTATATAGGCCTATACTCAAAAGATTGCTACACCTCAAACTATATATGCTTGTTCTGGCCACTTATAGTTTATTTACAATGTATTAAACCCATGTATCAGTTTTATCGAGCTAAATGTCTTTTTAATATGCTATGCAATATAAAGCCAGCGACCCAAATCTAGTATTATTGCTAAGCGAGATATGGATGTGAGAATACCTCGTCAACACAGAAATTGCTCTAGTAACCCTGCTTTGTACCGTCTAACGCGAGATTTTCCTGTTAATATATTTCTTTTAAATTTGTGCACGTCTCCATGCAATATCTTAAACACAGACACAACGCACTAAGCATATATTCACATCGTACACGAAGAGAATGTTAAGTTTGCCTGCCTCCACTAGCGATCGAACCCAAGACCTTTGGTTTGATGTTACATATATGCCAGCTAGGCCGTTACTCTGATTTTCTATCAAGTATATGATTAAGAAAGTCGTAAGATATCATTAAAAAGCGTCTCGAACTTCGATAAATTTTGTATACATATGTATATCATATATAAGAATATGGCCAAAGAAAACAGGAACAATTCGGAATTGTGTTTAATAACTAGAAAATTGTCTTAATTTAGTACTGGATGAACACCTATGAACGACATTGATTACCTAAAAAGGCAAAACACTATATGGATGACAACTTCTCATTTATTTTTGAGACAACGTTTCAATGTCTATTCTGACATCGTTCTCAAGCATTTATATTTTGTTTTTCGCTGGAGGAACATTGATTATTTAACGATGGAAAATACTGGCGGGAGAACACTGCCGACTTTTAAGTGAAATGCCCTTGAGTACTATAAATGAATTAACAATATTGCTGTCATTGGTTTGTATCGTACAAGCTCAGTCAGTGGACGTATCAATCGCACAAAACGAATTTCCACCCAAAAAAAGGAAAGGAAACAAATCGGGGCTCTGCTTGTTTCGTAATGGGAAATATATATTTTGTCAGACTTTAACACTTTGTTTTATACTTTGTGTACAAAAAGGATAGAAACGTGAACAGCAACATCGAAACTGTTAACTAAAATCCCGGATCGATAAAAAAATTGTGTATTTTTACTATCTCTATTGTGGAAGACTGTATTCTGGTACTTGCAAATGTCCCGTACAAAAATACAATGATCTGTAACCGATCTGCATATAATGTATCAATTAAAATAGATGCATTTTACATATTCGTCAATGACTCGTATTATCCTGTCAATGTTTGTTTTAAATTATTATTTATGTATCCTTCTGGAATTATTCTCTTGAATATATTTTGTATTTTTTTTGTAATTTTTATTTTATTTTTTTTTTAAATATTGTTATTGTTTTCATTTTGGAATATTTCAATGTGTATGCCTCGGTAGGTCATTGACCCCGTACTTTAATATAGGTGATCGAATTACGAATCATACACAGCAAGTCCTACCTAGTGTACAGGAGTCGATAATTGGAATATATATACCTATATTTATCTTCTATTAACCACGGCTTTTGGTTATGTATACGAGTTCATTTTCGTGTATAAACCATGTAGCATTGGCACACACCAATAATTCAAACAAAACCAGCACTTTGAAAATTGTTTAAATCGACTAGCAAAAAATGTATTGTTTTAGAACGCATTGTTTCTCATTTCGGATGTATCGGCCTATATCGTCAGCAAGAACAGTATAAAAAATATCTATATTCATAATTATCATGCCGGGAATTTCATGTAAAGCAATTAAAAAATTGTCTGGATGCTCTACGTTTCACACCGTTTTAATCAATTACCCGGAAAAGGCGAGTAATTAAGTCGTATTTACTTCTCAATGTCTCTTAGTTAAGTTCGTGATTAATGTTTGGCCATATCTCAGTGGGCCCGAGACAAGGCGGCGCCGGCATTAAACTAAAGAATAGAGATATACATCCTCGCGCTTTTGTTAAGAGAGAAGAAAAAGACCATAAACAAACAACACCTAGTATGCTATCTACTGAAAGCTTTCAATTTCTGTGGGTGAGTTTTATGAGCTCTCATGCTGCGATTCCATTGATAACCGGAGCCTCATACCGCGAGGCCATTCTACAAACCCGTGATAGATCAACTCTTCTGCTGCGTCGTCACTGCGCAAGGCAGAAGGCGAGTCGGCCAATCGGAACTCTGCTGTCCTGCAGTTCAAGTGTCGCGTGCTATGGTGTTGGATAAACAACTACAACACACACACGTAATTCAGGTGTAAGGTGTCATATAAATACACACACGGAAAGGAAACGTGTGATTTGTTATGAATAAAACTGACAAAAATATCAAATTCGGCACCTGCGTTCCATCTTGATCAACATGGGCAGAAATTGAAGCGTGTCAGTTGACAAGAAAATTATAGATATTTTATAAGAAACATCAGTGATTAAAATCGCGTGATACTTGACACTGAGATGGTGACACCTTCAGAATAAAGCATCTTAGACATTTCTTTGTAACAATATTTGTCAAAAAAGAAAATTGTTTTTTACGAACCTTGAAATGTCTTTATCTGTTTTAAAGGGGGGCTTGGTTTAATATTCCTTCTTTTATAAAGTTGCAATTGGCTACAGATATTTCATTGTAACAATATTTGTCAAAAAAGAAAATTGTTTTTTACGAACCTTGAAATGTCTTTATATGTTTAAAAGGGACAGTTTGATATGATATTCCTTTTATACAGTTGGGATTGGTTACGAGAATTTCTTTTAAGTGGCTTACTGTAGCATAAATACTACGACATTCTGGAATAAATAGACTTGACCAATGTTTCTTCATGGTTTTTTAAAATATATATTTGTTTTATTTTGCAAATATGCTTCAGGAAAAAATAAAATAAAAATGTTGACAATTCGAATAAAATCGATAGGGTAGTTTTCTTTCAACTTTATTTCAATTTAAAATTCAAATTCTGTACAATAGAGTTTAAGATGGCTCGTTAAATCCAATTACAACAGACGTCCGACCACTAATTAGCTGTTAGGATTTACATTATTTACACGTAACATAACGTTTTATCCGTTTGCCGGATTCCCCAAGCTACATATTTGTTTGGTTATTAGTTGTGGGTCGAGAAATATTTTCTCAGTCGGATACAATAATTGACCACAGCGCCTTGTGTGAAAGTTTTTAAAAGTCTATCATTTTTAGTTAGTCAAAGACAGACTAAAGAGTTACAATGGGAATTAATCGGTGTTGTGCGACCACAGACCTATACAAGCTCGTCTGTTAGCAGCTTGTACTGCACACAGTATAGTCACACCTGAAGCACAATATCCGCTGAAAACATGGCGTGTGTTATGTCTCTGACAGAGCCTCTCTATCCTAGACGGAGATACAGAAGAGTTTTACACACATTTGTTTAACGCAAAAAGTAATTTAGGCATGGCGTATGCCCCGTAGACATAGACGTTGTAAATGTATTGAATTAACTTGAATTCGTGTTGATTATGTCAGTGAAAACTCAGCTTGTCCTCGCCAAATCATATTGTCTTTATTCCTATTAAAACATTCGACATAACAACCATATAACAATATGTTAACAGTACTGAAATGTATTCCGTCTAAGCGTATATTGGGCCTCTAGCACAAATACATAAATATTTTTTTTTATCATTTACAGATATTTGTATATTTCTTGTTTTATGTCATTCGGTTTGAAAACAATATTGGAACCTACATCGAAATGTCAGTCATTACGACCTGTAGGAGGCCTATAGGAATAAGTAGCTATACAGTATTTTCGTTATTTTGGGATAACACTTTCTTAGTTACAACATATACCTGTTCAGAAAATTTTGTAGGTTGAAACCCGTC
>JAVFBW010187554.1:0-10428 GCA_034783835.1 Mopalia ciliata
ATGGAATTGGCATGAAGTGAAATATTTACTCAAACACAGTAAAAATCAACAAACTTCTCCTCTGTACACCACCTGCTTGCTCCATCCTTTTCTGTAATTCTCCACTGGCACTGTGACGTCATCGACTGAAAAGCTGATTGGATAATCGCTATGTTTCAACCTTCCCCGTGTTCCAACCAGCCCCGGTCTCCCCTACAGATCCATGTGTTATCTGCCTTAAATTTTGCAGCCTTTTTAATAAATCAACTAACATCTGTAGTGTCTTTGTAGTATTTAATAACTTTTTAGTTTCACAGAATTTGTAAATAGATATCAATTTTGTCAACAGCAACGAGCTTACATTATTGTAAATTCATTCAATTTCCCTGTCACGCAAATATCTATCTTAACCCTTAATTTATTTTTATGTTACAACGATAATTTATACAATGGCAAAACAGATATAAGGTGTCAAAGTGAACAAATCCGAATTTGGGCTACAAGGATTGAACTAATCCCGGAGTTGATGTCCTTATTCTGTATCAGTATTTTGTTATCTTTCGAAATCGAGGTAGATGATTCAGATGGCAAGGTTGTGTTGCCATGCAGCCAGTTGGTTCTTGCTACAAACTCCTATTTATTTTAATCGAGTTTTACACAAGTCTGTTTATTAACTGACAAAATTGCGCAGTTTTTGTGTAATCTTGGCCTAAACATATGTTTCTGTTCACAATAATGTTTTCATGTTTTTTATTTCCTTGCCAATATGTGTAGCTATACATTTCGGGATGATAAAACGATTAACTACACCACTGTAGTACAAAAAAAAAACCTCTGTATTACAATCTCTGCACACAGCAGCTGTCAACATTATGTTGAGATATAAAAACATGTTGCATTAAATATTTATATTTAAATGCAAGTGGACGCACCTTGGCAATTTTGTATGTCACAATGAAATGCATTTTCGAGTAATAAAGTAATGTAACGAAAATAACAGTATATTTTTTCCGTGTTTTGCTAAAAGTACAGTGTACAATTAATATATCAGTTGACAACGTATTGTGGTCCGTTCATATCGTACTATATTTCCTAATGAGATTAAAAATATTTTACAACATCTTTTTAAAAAAAATTAAGTGTTTTTTTGTTTTTAGTGTCATCTGTTACGGCTTATGGCAGATCCTTTAATGTCTAAAGACTAATCCAGCTCAGCATACTTGAATCATCATTTTTAGGCTGTATTTTTTTTTAAAAATTTATTGCCATCATTTTAAGGAATATGTACACACTCTTAGAAAAGCCTCTTCTTTGATAGTTCTATATTGAAACATTACGACACAAACTGTTCTTTGATATAAGAACAAATGGATAAATACTTGGAACAGTTGTTGTGACGGTTCCATACAGATCAAAATATGTTCCATTAGAGCCATATTTTGCGCTGTGTTGTAGAGTCCTACGAGCAAGTTTCCGTGTATAAACTCGGAATCTGACAGAATAGCAATTTAAAGCAACTTGAGTTTAACTGGTTTAAATACAATTCATGTTGCTCTTCCTGTTTAAATTTCTACCCCCGTTTTTAGTTGATAATAACACGATATATCTGTGTTTATGCAATAACCTGTGTATTGTGTTCAGTCGAATCGTACAGTAGCGGTGAATAAGTGAGTCGGAACGTGTATCGTGATTATCAAATGCGATTCTTGTATCTGTGCACTTTATCTAAATTGCGAACCACCCATTATCGTTTGTCAAAAAGGAAACCCTATCAATACATTGTGTGATGTTTGTGTTTATCAAATCAGGGCTCTCATTAGGCAGGGAGTTTCAAGTTTAGTCGTATATATATATATATATTCATCAGCTCTGCATATGTTAACACTAGTTTTCCCGCTGTGCTAAATAATTCACACTTATTGGTTGTGTTGCGCAGACAGTATCAGTATTGCTATTGCACATCTTCGTTATAGTAGTGTCACCTTGTACCTGGGGTAAACTAGGGGAGCTAGTATGTGATCGGCACATAAATGGGGTCATTTGTCCTACACGCTGATCAGTGGATCATGGGTATCTATTTGTAAATTGACTCGATCAACTGATGCAAAAAGAACGGAAATCCCAAAGTAGATGGGTCAACTATAACTATGTTTCAGTTGTTGAGTGGTTAGTGTTTTGCGCCACGCTCAAGGGTGTTTCACTTATACGACGGCAGTGTATTCCAACAATAATTGACATTATCACAGCCAAGCTGTGAAGCGTTTCCATAACGTTGGAAAGCTAATTTTCTTGCAGTGTTAAGTAAAGACAGTATTTATACTCTCCGAACAAACTGCACTTAGCCAGATAAGTTATAGTTCAATGCGCTGTGATTTTAGATTTTTGAGCACTGGTCTGTTAATGACATTGTGGCAGAATGTAACCAGATGTAACGGTACAGATGGGTAGACAAACTAGCATCGCATTCCTTAATTAGCATGAAGATTATGGTACGATTTGTAACCAATTCATCTCCGATAAGGCTGCCATGCGATCGATTGGAGTACAGTTATCAGTCAGGCATATGTCTTATTTCCACTCGCGTATGCATAATGTCTATGCTTGCTTGAGCTTTTATTTAAAACTTACTGGCTGTACATATATACTGGAAACCTCAGGATGGGGAATTTGATTAAGACCTTTACAGCCATACCTTCATGATTAGGGAAACCAGGGTCAGGTTGCGCAAAGCTCAGTTAAGTTAACGGTCCGTTAGACGACGTTGCGTAACAATAAATTTCTCTTATGACATGTCGTCCATTTCTTTATGATGCGAGGACATTTAACTGGCTGAACAACCAGCCCCAGGTGGTCCGTGGCCGTGGTTCAACGTGTGTGCCTACTGGTCCATTCAAACATAGAATCGGATTTACTTCCTATGTCGAGACATTGACTCTGAGATACACCCGAGCCATCTTGGTTTGCTCATTTTTCATTTTCTGGCCTGTGGCATTTATCAGAATATTGATGAATTAATGCGCGATGGCTTGGTATAACGTACAAGAGTTGTCTTAGTCTCGTCCACCATAAAACTTGCCAAAGTACGACTGCCTACTGGTCCTACTCCGATGAATGGCTTAAGATTCGAGACAGTCTGCAACATGAAGCTCCCTCCAACCACCCGCAAGTCCCGCGATGAAGAACTGGCAATTACAGGGGATGGTTCTTAAAATATTTCACAGTTTTCTAGCGTATATCATTAAGCTGAACTGGAGAGTCCGTCGTAATATAAGTGAAATACCATTGAGTATGACGATACAACCCCATTCAAAGAAACAAACCATGACCAGGGTTTTCAATATCTTGCAGTAAATTGTGCGATCATAGGCCAGTAAATTACAATAATAAAATACACCTCGACTGAATGACGATGTGGTACAGCTACAAACCAGTGCAGCTATTTTTGTAAAGTTAAAAACACACTTAAGTATTGCATTGTTGCAGAATGTAGCACAATGCTATAAAATTGAATTATCGGTACATCATTTTTCCCCACTTTTATTACACATTTCTATAGCAGGTAGATTTTTCAGCCCCATGGCTTATGCGACTTGACAGCAACACACATGCCATGACGTCGCATTTATTCTCATTTACCCTTTTTTATGTTTGATATTATACATTCTTACAAAACCGTTATAGGTCTACTTTATAAAACTAGTCTTTTGTTGACCATAGTAAGACACATTTGCGGAATAGCGTTTTGGAGCACTGATCAATACAACAAAAATGCGTTAAATTTCAAGTAGGAACCGCTTAGGGAATTTAATGTACTGATTTAATTCTATAGATATAACCCGACTTGGCTCTCAAAGGTTAAACTCTATTCCAGAATGACGCAAATGTCAATGTTCTACATTATAAGGGTATCTTACATATATTTACTCGTTCGCATTAAATGAGGTAGTCCTGTAGCTCGCAAACATCTACCCCTGTCACCATGTATTAAAAGCCTGTTTCCTTTGGAAAAAACCAAGGTGTAATACGTGACTTCAGTTTAAGGGTTAGTAATCAGCCATACCCAGAACTAAGAATTACACGAAGGACATGACATAAGGCTGCATGACTGTCGAAAAAGGATACATCATGTAGCTGAAATGTGAATCAAACGCTCGCCTTTTTATGCAATACCTACAAGTTATTGCCATTATAGTAATAAATCTTGGTGTTGTTTATTTGTTTTAGTGGCGGCTCCATTCTATTGAATGGTGTGCGCCCAAAACAATACCAATATTTAATGACTCTTTAATTTAGAATATTATAATTGATGTATGTAAGAAGAGAGTGCAACATAATATCCTTTAACTGTTAAATTAGAATAACTTGAAGCGATGTGAGTCTAATAAGAATTTTATTGTTATTCAAAACATCTTATTGAAATTATTTCCAAGTTGAAAATACGACCCATCGTAGGATTAAGGACCCCTATGCGTTGTAGATTAGCATAAAATTGACACCGCTCAACGGCATGCGCTGGGCATCTAAACAAAACATGTTCCAAAGTTTCATCAGCCATACAATGATCACACCAACCAGTGTCCTGCGAGCTAAATCTTTTGAGAAAGGTATTAATGGAAATGTGAACTGATCTCATCGGATTAATAACTCTTTCATTACACTTGCATTTTTATATGATTTACAGATGGCCTCTTGTTCTGTAGCAGTTCCTGGGACAATTACTCCTGTTGGCCGGTCACACCTGCGGGTCATACTGCGGTTATACCATGTCCAGTGGGCATGCCTGGGGTAGATCCAGCACGTAAGTTGATTTGGGCATTCATTAATATCGTCTGCGTATGACCAACAGTGGCTAGCGGACATTTTAAAGTACATTGATTTTCCGGACAGTTCGACTACTTATAAAACAAATTGCGTTATACGAGAAGATTGAAATTGCTAGTGAAAATAGTACCTTTCAACACTGACAAACATTGGTGTAATTGGTAAATTGGTATACAAATGTCAAACCCTTGGATTATTATCTGTCTTAAGTCAGTTATATGTCAAAGAAGCATTCCGTGTACAAGGAATCAAATTATTGCAGACGATGTTGGAAACATGGCCGAACTGTACAGTAAACTTCATTCTGTTCCGAAGTTCATACCAGACGATTATACCGTGACGCGGTAGTAAAAGTAGTGGTAACAAAACCACTGTTTAACTTTCTGCGAACAGCAACTCAAGGAACAGACGATGGCAAAAATAAACCATTTATTTTTTATCTATTACGAATGCAATCCTGTTTATGTCTGGCTGACATGTCCTGTTGGATTCCTAACTCATTTTTTTTTTATGCCCCTGTGGGGTTATTTATCGGTGATTTGATTGGCCGGTGTTTTACCTGAGCTTAATGATATTTCACTCATATGACGGCAGTATTATAACAACAATAACTGATAGTAGCATACCAAAGATGTAAAGTGTTTCCATAATGTTGGAAAGTTAGTTTCTCTCCAGTGTTAAGTAAAGACAATATTGCGACTCTTCAAACAAACTACCCTTAGACAGAGGGCAAATGGTATAACATAACTTGATTTATTTTTAAAATACTTGTTAACAAGGTAGTCTCACTGGCACACATTTTTTTTGTAGAGAATGCCACACGTTATTGTACGAATGAAGGCGAGTGGATGGTCAAGATCAACTACGATCCCTGCCTTATGGATGATGAAGTGAGTATACATAGGCCAATATTTCTTAAAGGGACACTTGTATTATATAGAAAGAAAATGCTCTTTGTGTAAAGTGGGATTCGAACACAGACATATTATTAGCATGGCCTGTAATCCATAAGTAATAAAAAAACACAAGAGATGGGCGGGCATACCTTTTCAACGACTGAAACTTCAACCAATACGGAGGGTTTGAGTTATGACGTTACGACAACACAGTGACGTCCCTTTGCGAAATACATGGCCAATTTATCGCACGGCAGGGAGGCCTGTCTTTACTTTAACATTGCGGGTTGTTTATTTTCATGAAAATATAGCTTTAAAATTGTAATTTTTGCAAAAATTTATACTTAAATTTATGTGAAAGGGAAATCCATGGAGTTTTATGAACTTTTACGTGTTAATTTGGGATATTCCCCAACCACCCACGTAAACAATTGATGATTAGCCCTCCCTTGTGTAAACCAATAACCATATTTAGCCAAGGGACGTCACTCGGTTTTCGTAACGTCATAATTGGAAACCCCCGTTTTCAGGATTGTACGAAGGGTGAATTTTATGTGAAGCGGCTGTGTGGAGGTGCCCATTGAAGTGGGTTTAGTTTAACTATCGTAGGATGGGAAAAATCCCGCGTCTTAAGAGTATCACCTAAGACTTTTGTTCTACCAACACTGGCTCTTTGTGCTCATAAAAAGAACAACAATTTTGTAACGATCAATTGTCATCCAGCTTTTTAAAGTCGGCAACTGTTGGGAAAATGCGCTTTCACGTTCTCCATAGAAAGTCCTGTGTTGCCGACCTTTTCGTCACCATCTTTACAGAACAATCCAGTTGCTTTAAATTAGTAATGTGGGCAATATAAACGTGAACAGAATATTACTATAGTAATTATTTATTACTTTAAACTCTTAAAATAATTCATTTGCTCCTCAACTGTAAGGGCCCTCTGCCTAAGGGTAGCTTGTTTGGAGATTGGTAATGCTGACTTTAGTTAGCACTGGAGGAATAGTTACTTTCCAACATAACGAAAATGCTTCATATCTTGGTTGTACTAGTGTTAATTATTGTAAGAATACACCACCACCATCTAAGTGAAATACCTTTAAGCACGACATGAAACCCAAATCAATCAATTATTCATTAAAACCCCAACTGGACATCATCATTACCCAGGCGCAGTGTATTTATTCCGTTGTGTTTTACTCCATGACGATCACACTAATAATGGTAATACGCTGAATTCCACTGCACAGTATTGAGATGGTTCACAACAAACCGGCTATATTGTAAACCATGTGTGTAAAATGGCGACGCGTGGTCAAAAACATTTTACCATTCAATTCCAATATCTCAACTGAAAATATATTTTGGAGATATCGCTTTCCCAGTTTAACAGTTTGAAGTTCAAAAAACAAAATGAGTTTAACGGTGAGGTAGTCCGTAAGTTCTGCAAGGAGCCAACAAAATGCAAGTGATAACTGTCTTCCAGCTGAACTAAAGAAGTCAGAGTTTTCCTGAAAACATAGATCCTAAGCGTTAAATGTTTTACCTTTTCAGCCAATTCCTATAGATGCCAATCGGATCATTTATTACGTGGGCTTCAGTGTGTCGATAGCCGCTCTAGTCATTGCTTTGGCTATATTTCTCCACTTCAGGTAATGTTTTTTATGTCACTGATTGTTATCTTGCTGTTTTTCGTGATACTGTCAGAGGTAGGGAATTGCACGGATGGATCGATATTTGGTTGCGTCTTTGTCTGTAATAAGGGAAAAAAATTGCGTTTGGCGCTCTAATGTCATTATTTGTGCATTGTCTATAGCCAGTAGTGCTGACAATGGCTTCAGTTCCACATTGGAACGGCGTAAAGTCGTATGGATTCACTAATCGACAGTCTATGGCGTAACTGCCTAATGGAACAAGCACATTATAGGCCATGGATCTGGTAGGCAGATGGTCAATAACAACATGTTGCAGAAGCTTTGTAGACAACAAAATATGGCTATACAATAACGGTTCGCTAATGCCGACTAAAAACACTCTGTGGTCAATATTACAATTCACCGAAGCCCACATCCGCATTTCAGTGGTTGGCGCGTCAGTCTACTAATGCATCATTCTCCGAAGTACAGCTCACAGGTTTTGACATATGTGTCGAACGTCCAGGGTATGACGAGGTCACTATTTCACTTAAGTGGCGACCATTTGTTCACGTCTCCTTCTGACTACATGAAGACGAAAAACCGGCAGATGGTCGCCTCATTTGGCGAAGGTCGACAAGGGAACACCGACCTGTCAACGGAACACAGAAGGAGTTTCATCAGTCGGATACCTTATTATTCTAAAAACACAATCACAGTCTCTTTGGAGAGTTGTCTAAAAATCTATGTAATAGACTTTGGATGACAAAGTAACAGTCTTTTCCATGGATGTCATCGACTGTTTCATCAGCTATCACTTTAACATCAACATAGTGCTTGGATTATCGACACTCTTAGAACATATGGCTGTAATGGAACCCTTAAGCCCTGCTGATGTCACACTGCGATGCGATAGAACTGACGGCGACTGATGACAACTGAACGCTTATGTCACAAAACACCCCGCACATCAAAGACTAGACTCAACTCAATTGAACTAGTTGATCGTAGTCGTTAGAGTGCTTATGTCACTAGCGACTACTTAGAACTACTAACGATCAGCTGCAAGTGGACGTAGCAAATAGAAAACGCGCCACTATCTGAAACTTGACGGCAATTAGTTGCCGATAGATTGGTATCTATATACCAAGCGATTGGTATCTATAGAAACCTGACGGCCATTTTGTTATTTCTCATTATTTGTATATCTCCGGTATGGAGTCGTCCTTATCCGGCACAGATTGTTCCAAATGTAGTTTCTCCTGACTACGTCACAGCTCCAATAACTTGTATGAAAAGTCTCGTAAATTTGTAAGTGAATAAAACAAATTGAAAGCCTTGGTTTTCCACCGTAATAAGGCTAGGTACAGTGTGAAATACCCTTGAGTACAACGTTAAACCCCAATCAAACTAACAAACCTTGGCGGATCAGGAGTTGTACCGAACATACATAGTACCAGCTCAGCGGTGTTAAGGAGTTAACAGCGACCGCTTGTTTTATACCTTCCATCTGTTCACAGGCTGGATATGTAAGAGAGTACAAATAGTTATAAATTATCGGCTAAATGAATAAATTCAATAAACTTGTGGTGTTTTGGTCTTTTACATGTGCAAAGGGTCATGCGTGCAATTTTCATCTGGCAACATTTCTTAAATAATAACCCGGGGCATAAATTTCATTTAACCTACTGTACAAGTTGGTTGACATTTTCTGCATCGGTTTTTACTGTTTTCCGCTTCAGTTGAGTCTGTCAGCGTTGTTATAGCAGCATAGAAGTACAGGTGGCTTTTTCTGATTGTGGCAGTCTATTTATGTCCGGGGATGATTTTTGAACAGTTAGAAGGCGTCTTATTTGATAAGGTTTTTTTAGATTAGAATAGTGTCTGAAATCTTGCGGCGGACTTAAGCAACTAAGACCAGTCTGATAGATGTACAGCCGTGAATAATCCCCCCCTTTGGTCATTGCAGCAAAAATATGCGCCTATAAAGTCCATCCCAACGCCGAAGCGGCGTCAATCTGAAAACCTTTATTATATGCAAAACCCGTACATTTTGCTCCTTAAAACGGCGATCTAATGTCATTTTTCCCACATTTTGTGTCTCGCTATATAATTCCAACGTTAGTTGAGAGTCAGCATAAGTTTACTTAATATACTATGTTCTCAAACAAATGTTTATTTTTTGCTTTCGGAGATAAATTTAAAACCAAAACTGTATCACATGTACGAAGGTGACTGTTGCTTGTATAAACGTAGCCTGGTCATTTTATGTCCTAAACACTATCAAAATACGGTTTACGGAAATCAACATTATGAAAAGGAAATGGGATCAAAATGCAATCAGTTTTATTTGCCTGGATCCTTTTAAATATCTTTATCAAATCTTGACCCAGGTATTTGATGGGGATCAAAATGGAGGTCATTGTCCCAAAGGCCCGATATACGAGTTGGTCTGTCTGTTTCTGTCTGTTTTATCTATATCTCCCATATAGTAATGTCCCCGGTATTGTAAGCCAGCTAGAAACGACGACGTCAGATTTCAGACAAGTGTATTTTTAGTAGAGTCAGGTGACTACTCCAAAGAAGGCCGAACATTTTTTTTAGTTGTGAGGAACTCTGGGTAATTTCGACCTGACCAACCACTGTATATATCAATTGTTTCGTTCGTAACGCTGGTTAAATATATGACAATCTAGTTGCCGTCTATGGTCTGTACAGGAACATATTGCACTGGTTGAATGCGTTTCGTTTAGGAAGCAATAATATGATCCAGGAACAGCAGAAGTTTCCCAAAATGCATCAATTTTAAAAGTTGCGTTCTTCCTTATTTTCTTGTGTGCCACATCACATGACCGCAATGCCGGTTAGATTATCTATATGACCGTTGTACACTTCTATTTAATATACTTCTGCTATAGCACAATCGCATTTCACTCACCATTTGACGACATACCCGGCCTGAACAGAATACGGTTGAAACGAGAGGAAACTTCATAAACCATCGGCCCCGTGATGGAGCGGGTAGGCCGTGGCCCTGCAGAATACTCCCTCGGCTTCCTCGGTCGATTGTAAGAGGCGAGAAAAGAGGTTGCTTTCTGTTG
>JAVFBW010187565.1:0-10428 GCA_034783835.1 Mopalia ciliata
TAGAAATTTTGGTTGAGTTCGTGTATGCACCACATGTTTGTGCAAGGATTAGAACTCAGTATTGGTTGAGTTTGTGTGTGAAGATTAGAACTATTGGTTGAGTTTGTGTCTGCACCACATCTTTGTGTAAGGATTAGAACTATTGGTTGAGTTTGTGTCTGCACCACATGTTTATGTAAGGATTAGAACTATTGGTTGAGTTTGTGTCTGCACCACATGTTTGTGTAAGGATTAGAACTATTGGTTGAGTTTGTGTCTGCACCACATGTTTGTGTAAGGATTAGAAATTTTGGTTGAGTTCGTGTATGCACCACATGTTTGTGCAAGGATTAGAACTCAGTATTGGTTGAGTTTGTGTCTGTACCACGTGCTAGTGTATTGATTAGAACTATTGGTTGAGTTTGTGTCTGCACCACATGTTAGTGTGAAGATTAGTACTATTGGTTGAGTTTGTGTCTGCACCACATGTTTGTGTAAGGATAAGAACTATTGGTTGAGTTTGTGTCTCCACCACGGGTTAGTGTGAAGATAAGAACTATTGGTTGAGTTCGTGTCTGCACCACATGTTAGTGTATTGATTAGAAATTTTGGTTGATTTTGTGTCTGCACCACATGTTTGTGTAAGAATAAGACATATTGGTTGAGTTTGTGTCTGCACCACGTATTACTGTAAGAACTAAAACTGCCATCGAGTTTGTATCTGTATCATGTGCTAGTGTTCGTATTATAACTACGAGTCGAGTTTGTGTCAGTACCATTAGATGTTAGGATTAGAATAACTGACTGGGTTGGAACAGATGGAATCGGGTCGCATGTCTAAATGTGCATGTGTCCGCCTTTTATGCATGCATGATTTGACAGAACGTGGCCCCATTGACAGCCACAATCTAATAACAATTCAACCGTTTCTATTAATGTGAAACAATATTGCATAGCGGGAATGTTAATACCAGAGATAAAATCCATGTTATTTGTATTATCTTTATAAAATATGTTTAAGATCTTTATGGTATATGGAAGACTGGCCGTTAGAGATTCTAATCGAACATCCCGGCAAAGCATTGATCAATTATTTCCAGTAGGTATTCATGGTGTGTTTTTGCTAGCATCTTCCAGTGTCCATGGTAAAAGATACAGACCTGGAAGCCAAATTAAACGAACAAACCAGACAATAATGTTATTCACTTAAACTATTATTTCTGGATAACGAGTATTTTGTCACTTGTACCTAAAATTAAATCTCCTTTGCCAATTATATTCATGACCATCTTGTGTTCATTCGTTAACTTACTTACTTATTCAAAAACACTAGTTTCTTTCTGGTGCGGCGGCGTTGAATTCGAAGAGGTGTTAGTGTTAATATACACAATTTATACTGTTTTAACGCTTTATTATAGTCAACTCACCTGATGTATTTCGGTTTAAGAGAGAACACAGTGTTTTAATGTAAGATTTGTTATATATCTGATATATAAAGTTTATTTCTGTTTTGGACAGAACATAGTGTTCGGATATAGGAGTTGGTTTTGTTATAAAAGAACACAGTACTTGATATAAGATATATTTCTGTTTTAGCAAGAACACTGTTTTTTTATATAATATTTGTTTCTGTTGAAGAAAGAGCAGAGTGTTTTTATATAATATTTGTTTGTGTTGAAGAAAGAGCACAGTGTTTTGATATTAGATTTGTTTCTGCTTTAGACAGAACAGTCTTCTGATATAAGATTTAATTTGTTTTGGTTTTAGAAAGAATACAGTATTAGTGCCTGACAGCAGTATCAGTGATTGGCTATATATCATCAAATCGGTACGGTTATTATTTCTCCTAACTTATTTATTTCCTTATCAATACAAATGATGCCTTTTCTAACTTTTAATTTGAAGTTTTAAATTTAATTAAATAACAATCGTATTCATTTTTATATTGCCAGGGAAGTTGTGAACTATTGAAATGTTTGAAGAAAGGAGTGATTAAAAAAGCTAAGCCGGCTCGCAAATTTAAAGAATTTCGCCAGAAATGTAAGCTTCAAGAATGTTAATGTTTATTATATTATATATCTTTCTCAATAGTCATTGTACTCGCAACATCTTAGGAATATCAGTAATCGATACCATCCCGAATGATGTCCCTTAATGTTGCTACTAGACAGCATGCAGACTGTGGTTTACGTAAATATTGTGGCTATCTTTTCTTCTAAACAATTTAATAACTGAACAAACAAAAAATTCAAAAATAAATTTTAAAAATATTAAACCCACAGAATTGTGAAGGTGTGTTCTTGCCACAGCTACCTGAAATGCCGCTGAATGTGACGTAAAATAATAATCAATCAATATATTTGAGCATCCGCCGGTTGTCAAAAATTGTACGCATGTGCAATGGGCGGCCTATTCACAGGAAGTACACTTCTTGTATTCTAACATACACGGTCACTTCCTCAGTATAAACCCTTCGACGTTGTCCGCTACGGAAAGTTCATAGTGGTAAAGAACATTCTGATTTACACTTTACATTTGGATGATGCATGGTTTTTTCCATATATTTTTTTTTGACACTGAATATACATTCGGAGTATTCTCCTAATTAGATTGGCACGTATTTCTTGATTTGTGTTTCAACATTTGACACACAGCAAAGCATATCTTGTTTCTGTATATTTTTGATTCGATTAGTTTTAGATAACCTACGAGAAGAAGACCCTCGATATTTGAACCAAGAACAGTTACTACAATTAAAACTAGAGAGACAAATGGAAACAATCCAAAAAGATACACAGCGATTGAGAGAAAAACTCCCTGAAATAAACGTACCGACAACCGAAACTTACAAACAATTAGCTTTTACGAGACAGGTGAGTACGAATTACTGGGAGGGAGTTGGCCAATAATCTTTTACATATTTCAATAATATCACAATATTTCAACTTTTATACCTCAATGTTAAGCATGTTTCTGTGGGCAAAGTCAAAAAATGGAATTACCGTATATAAAAATGGATACGCCCACACAATTGTATTTTTTTCGAAAATAGTTATTTAATATTAAATAACATTTAAAGGTTTCAAACGGTTTTCCCCTTACAAAGAGGACAGTTCTACTTATTAAAGGAGCGTTACTCAAAAGTGTCAATAGGGTATGTTTGAATAAGAGCTCTATCTCTAACATCGTTGAAACATCTTCCGTTATATTTACAGCCGTCCGAATTGGTTAAGCGGAAACCCGAAAGAGAGAAGTCTCAGTTGGAGCGTTTAATATCACAGGTTTGTGATTGTAGTTTTAATACTTATTATTAAAAAAAATATTGTTGATAAATTGAGTCCGCCTGTCGACCATCAGGTATATGAGCGAGTCACATGTTGCGGGGTTGGTTTCATCCCGCTTTTCCAGCGTAATAAGGCTGTGTATGGTGTGAAGTAGACAATCCGTCGTCATATAAGTGAAATACCCTTGAGTACGACAGTAAACGCCAAACAAAATTATAAATTAAAAACGCTTAAGTCCGAGCTACACCAAGTAAGCACGTCTTTTGACTGGCTTTCGACCCTCGTACCGTGGCCTTTCTAAAGCGGTATGAAGCACGAGCAAATGTTTAAGTGGAGTAGGTGTTTTTTATTTATTTAATGCAACTCATGTATGAGTCTTCAACAGTATAATAATTGGAATATTATTGCAACTTTACATGTATGAATTGGAAATTCCATACTGGATTTCTCTGATTTCGTCCACTGGCACTTCCATATAAATGAAAACAGTTCAGGTCGTAAACCAATTTGGTGTCGTCTTCAAATTAATTATCCGATTGTAAAAGACCTATTGTATGGTTAACGTCAGTTATCTAGCTTTAAATCCACGAGCTAAATGTTCTTCAACAGACATAAATGATGTATCGAAATAATAATGCCTGTCATTTGTGTTTTGTCTGTCAGACTGTTCTTAACGGGTTGACATGGTCATTATAAAATCTGTCAACGTATATACGAGTTTATTATTGGTACATCAAAGACAGTTTTCCGGTGCTATAACCACTCTGTGATTACCCATCACCCTGATGTGGAAAGTGTGACCGTGGATAATGTTGTGTTTAGCTGGTATAAAGACCGTATAAAGACTGATTACCAGCAAGTCTGCGTGATCAGATGCTATCACTAATGTTTAGTTTAGATATAAAAAGTCGATTTTCTTTCTTCTTCTGTAAATCACATAGAGAACTTTACATAAATAGGAATTGTCCATTGCTTTACAACAAAGCCGAATGTAAAATTTGTATCATTTTTGGCTCGTCAGAAACCAAACGGGAAACCCACCAGAGCATCGCGATTAACATTAAAAATGTCAAAATGATACTTAATTTTTTAATTTTAATTATGTAAGTCCATATTTTGATATTTGACAAAAATCTAAAACCACCCCAAAATGTTGTTTTTTTTTTTTTAATTCAACATTTCCTAGGACCAAACGATCAGATATATGTACATTTGCTGAATCTCAATATTTACGCATATATACCCAAATGCGACAAGATAAAACACGAAACCCAATAACACAATGTATTCACCATTCTATTTTTTATTTTTTACAAATTTTTTTATAAGGTGTTTTCGCTGATAAAACCGTCTTGTGGTATCCTTATTTACAAATGAAAACCGCTAAGCGCAGACGTGGAACTTGCTTTACGGTTGGTAACTCACAAAAAAGATACCGATATTAATGAACGGTGCTTGAAAGCCAGATTGAAAATATTGTAGACACGCGCTTACCAAGCATAAATCAATGAACAGGGTTACTGTATTTGATTGATCGACATCATCTTTTGATTGGTGATTTTCGGAATAGTGGTATGTTATCTGTTTTCTTTTCACCAAAGGACACCTTTATGAAAGATAAATTAATTAGGGTTTTTGTCTTGATATATCCATTTAATTGGGACCCCAAAGGCAATATCCAGCTTTAGAGCACTATACATTGAACATCACAGAACTGAGCGAGAGGAGAAAGTGTCACCGACATCGTCACTTTGAGATCCATACTTCTAACAGACATGTCAGTGGCCCTTGTTAATAAATAAAAATAGAACGCCCTTTTATCTACTAGATCGTGTGCCAGGTCAAGCAGACAATATCACAAGCGACATGATGGTCTGGAAATGTCTCTAGCGGAAAATCGGCAGTTGTTCTTGATATTTTAAAATAAGTGTGAGTCAGACTTTAATCCGTTAATCCCTATGATGTGTTAAATCTCTTATTATTATCAACCTGTAACAAAATGCAGATATATCGTATGATAAACAATTTGAAACTGTATTGAATATTTTAAAAGAAGAAAGGACCAATCGGACACATAAGTTAATCACAAGCATCTCCCCTGTCTATTAAACGGAATGTGCACATGAATCTGAATAATCTGGGCTTTAAATGGTATACTTCTTTGACAAAACACAGAATATCTGGTTACGGTTTTTTCACTTTGATATTCGATAGGAGATGGATAGTAAGGACAATATATGTTTGTTTGTTTGTTTGATTGGTGTTAAACGTTGTACTCACTTATTTCACTTATATGACGACGGATAGTCCACTTCATACGGCTCCTTGTCTAATTACGGTGGAAAACCGGGAATAAACCTCGTAAAAACCACCTCGCAATTGGCGGAGCCACATCGTGTGACTCTTTCATATACCTGAGGATCAGGATTTTGTTGAAACTAAAAAGAGAGATTATATCATTGACATTCGTCCAGTTTTTCTGTTAACAAAATAGGATAATCTAGTTTTTTGGTATTTTAGTCTGCTGTCCTGCCTTATTCGTGTAATCCGGTCTGAGACTACAATGACGATATCTGACACCTTATCCACTGGTTCAATTAAGTCGCTTGTAGTATAAAAGGTGGACTCGATCCAGTAACGGTTAATCGAAATAGGATAAGTTGGGCAGTTCAATGGGAAAACAGGTATATTGTATTATTGCGAAAGTTAAAGCCCAAAGAAAATTCGGTGTTAAGATGGATATTGAAGGGGCTAGCTATAACAGCTATTAATGTATGATTTATTCTCTATCGATTTACTCATAAACTTTGATGATTCCTCAGAAGCCGCACATGGGAGTATCGAACCGCGGACATTGTTTAGCCCAATCAAATTCCCCAAAATCAGGTAAGCTAAAGTGATTTAAAGCTTTGCCCAAAGCCATTCTTGCAGACAATTTGCTGTTGGAGATGGCACTTAAGCCGACTTTTGCATGGAATATTTATCATCTTTTCTCTTTGTGAAACTGACATTTTATCAATCTGATTGAACCTCAATCATCTAAGAATTAGCCGAGTGTTGTGTATTATTTGGGTCCGGTGTTTATCTCATACGAAACGGTGGTGTGGGTCTCACGAAAGGTTTTGTTGTCCAATGAAAGGCCAGATAACAAAGTCCACCAGCAAACATCATCGGTTCGACATGATCGAGTTAGTCCAGTAATGATGAGAGGCTCTGTGATGACGCATGGTCGATCAGCCAAACCAACCAAAAGAAGCTGTCTGCTATAGAGCAGCACAATACCGGGTATTAAATTTATTATCTAAGTTTAATAAGACATAATGAGTTATCGTCAGTGTTAAAAAGCTTATCCCAGATTCGTATTAAGTAGAAACAGTTCACGCATATACATCTTGTACAGTGAAACAACATAACTAAATATAAATAAATGTTGCCGTCTTTTCAAATTACTTTGTTCTATTACATGTCGGATATTTTATTTCTGCAGCAGATGTGGGTGAGATAACAACGTTTAACGATAATATATTAATACGACAAACCGGACATGAAGACAAAGAGAGTAGGGATTTAGTTAGGAGAGGAGCGATCAACGTGAAGAGACCTCAACAGGTAGTTCTTGAAATTCAGTGTTTGCATACATTATTAAACATTTCTATAAGTTTGTTATTCTTCATTACAATAAGTTTGTGGGCCCAATTTGTATCGAAAAACTTTAAGAAGATACAGGCGATTTTGTCCTGTTTTTTTTTTTCTTCGTTTTAATCAAATTGTTATTATCTCGAGATGTATGTAGGCTAGGTATAAAAATCCGAGATCAAAATTTTTCCATAAACTTGTATCTTGAGAGTTTCTGTACCATAAGCTATTTCATTTATTGTTTACCAACTGGTTTTTTTGTTCCAAGCCCCTAGGGACTTTATTCCCGCCATGCTATTTAATATTTATTATATTTATTATTAATCTCAATATTGTATATATATGGTGAATAAATGAAAATGAAATGAAATGAAAATGATTGGTTGAAATCAATCGACATTCCTGTGCCGGTATGAATATTTTGGGGAAATTATATGAAGCTAGCGCTTACGTAGCAGGATTTTGTTTAAACTGGGTGATGACACTGATTATGTGGCCTTTCATATTAAAAATATCCGCGGGGGTGAGGTTTATTTTTAGGATTTTTTTTCGTTTCAAGTATCTGTATTTACCTTTTTATTTTCATTATTTGCCCATATAATATTTGAAATAGTATCTCCAACCTACGAAAGTTCATTCATATTAGTATTTCATTTATTTCTTTTGTTTTAATTTTAGGAATACAGTTTTTCTCCGAACTCAGTCTTTGTTGAGGTTGGAATTTTAACAAAGGGAGATGTGTTTGTAAGTCTAATTTTGATGAGAGAATTACGCCAATTTTCCTCTTATCATCTGCAAGTTAATGCTTTTTCTATAATATATCTCATTCATATAGCCTTGTTTCCGAAATAAAAGTATTATTATAGTATTGATGTGAGTTGCTTTGCAGCAGGTTTAGAACTGTTCGGTTTTCTTATGTGAGATAAGTGCAAATAAATGAAACTGTTTGCAGCATACACATTTTCACAAGCTCCCGCACTTTCCTTTGTATGGCCTATTATTCCAAATACTCGGAAAAGTCAATGGCTTCATAAATTGCAATATTTTTAATGCTTCGTGACGTGATAGTGTTTCCACTGGATGGTGTTATATGATCTCTTTTAAGAAGACTGAAGGTTAACTGGTCACATATGGTATAGTGGTTGACGGGGGTACGCCATTAGAAAGCTGTGTGGGGCTTGGGATTGAAGAGAGCGGGCACGCTGATTGATAGCACAAAACTCCCCCAGGGACATCGGGTTAAGTCGGGTATTAAATTGATTATTTCAGGGTCTCCACGAGTTGGTCTACCAACATCAGCCGAGTATGTGTCTGGTTAGCCAGGGAGCTGAAGTAGTCCTGATCAATAAGAGTTTTTACCTCCAACACGCTCCAGAGTCCTTAATACGAAAGTTAAGAGGGAAGGTAAGCCGATTATAGCCTCTTTGCTCAAAGTGGAAAGTATCCTCGAAAACTACTACCGCCCCGATCTCCTCCATTTAAACAAACAAATAAGCACTCGCCCTTCCGTTACAAATACACACTATGAATCGAGTCCTGATCACGTGATTTGATGAATCTCCCTAAATCACATGAGATTTGAAATACGGGATTTTCAAACGAATAAAATGATGTTGTTACTGTCATATAATATTTACTTGAGTCGATTCGAAGACTTCGAACGAAGTTCCTACATTTTGTCAAATCATTGCCTCTACAGCAAACTATATAATTATAATGACTTTTTCAGGTTATATCATTTCCGGCAGAGCACAAACTCCAAGATGCTCTAGACGCAGACATGGCGTGGGCATACACAAGAAAGAAGTCCCTTCGGCAGTCGATAGAACGTTTGCAGTGCAAAAAAGTTGATGTGAACGATGCTCGGACTCGATATCCAAAGACTAGGCGAAGCAGTCCTGATTGACGATTTGACTTTGACTAATAGCTAAATAAAGAAATCCAGCAATGGCAATCAAACCAAATTACCAACAATTTTTCCAAAAAGGCTTATCAGCCGAAAAATTGCAATGTGAAACAAAGTGTAATAAAGTATTTTAGTAATCTCATCTGCTGGAATTTTTATTTTTTCAAAGTTGTCTTAGGTTTAATGATTCTTCGGCTGGGAATAAATAAAGGTATAACTAAATATTTTGAAATGTATAAAACTCACGCAGTTTGCTTGCCATTTTTGTTGTTATTAAATATGGTAAGTCTCTCCACGGGGCTTGTCAGTGGGTAATGGTGTTACTGTGTTTCCCTTCTAGACGCCCAAACAAGTGCTATTTTATGCAACCATATCTCCCAACAATACACTTCCAGTACTTCACAAGTGTTACTCACCATTTCATAGTGTTGTCTTGGAATCCGGACAAACTAGATGTTAACCCATGGACAAGGGAATAGTTTTACTTTCATAGGCTACAGCGTACCGATTTCAAATAATTGATATTGCTAACCAGTATAAGTGATGGACGCCTATCTTAAAAGATATGCAACAGCTTCAATTGATTTATCTCTTGTCCTAGCATTGACACTTTACGTTTGGTTTAAGCAAAAATCTAGATCCCAGAATTACGTTTGGAAACAATTTCTGATCGATACGAGCTTAATTCGCGACCAGCTGTTGGCGAACTGAATCATATTAACCCGCCGGGCCTGAAAACCAACAGCTCCAAGGTTAACAGTTGTGAGCAATCCGATTGGTTAAAATCTAACGCTCCTAGTCTATCTGTCTTGTGGTATCGGTTTCGACCAGACATAGTAAGCATGCCAGGATTGCTCAGCAATTTAATAAAGATCTTAAATACCAGGAACTCGGAATACAGATGATGGATAATGAAGACTGGAGATTAACTAATAAGCCACCCCAAGGAGTGATGTGTGCGTGTATGGATTAATAATTTATAATCTGTATAATCTGATGTCACATTCAAGTCTTACAATTAACAGATGAACGATATTTTTTCAATATTTTTTTTAATTTTATTTATTTATTTTTTTTTTTGCTCTGCGTTAAAGCCGAATTAATGTATCATTCAGTCTTATCTTATGTTGATGATTAGAACTTCCCAGTGTCACTTCAAATTCTCCACAAGATTAATTGACCTGGGTTTTAACTATTTAGTTTATTTTGAATAGTACATAACGGCGTTGGAATGTCTAAAAGTAAGGCTTAATATATAACAATTGTAAACAACAAAAAAGCTCAGAAACTCGTAGCTTTGATTATTTTTTCCCATTCCCCAAATTGTCTTCTTAAACGCTTCTTTCGTGTTTCGATATAAAAACATTGGTATAACTTAAAGGAGGTTAAAGGAAAACACTCTAAGGGGCAAACATTATAGATTTTACCCTGATGGAATAAGAATCACGCTTGCAAAAAATTCAACGCCAAAGACAATATACAAATGTCTTTCAGAACTTCCTGCAGAATGGTTAAATACTTTGGCAACTGATGACCTCCATGATTTTAACGCGTGTCAGACAATACACACTTGACTATCTCCCTTGGAGAATAACTGATTTTTCATCATTACAAAATCTGGGG
>JAVFBW010187576.1:0-10427 GCA_034783835.1 Mopalia ciliata
TGACAACAAACATCTCGAGCAGACAACAAACGTATGTTTCCAATTGACAACTTATGCCACGAGCTGACA
The DNA here is from genome assembly GCA_034783835.1 of Mopalia ciliata. NCBI lineage: Eukaryota > Metazoa > Mollusca > Polyplacophora > Chitonida > Mopaliidae > Mopalia > Mopalia ciliata. The sequence goes on from JAVFBW010187576.1 coordinate 70, forward strand.
ACCAACGTCTTGAGCAAACACCAAACCTATGCTTTCAGCTGACAACAAACGTCTCGAGCTGACAACAAACGTCTCGAGCAGACACCAAACGTATGCTTCCAGTTGACAACAAACGTCTCGAGCAGACACTAAACGTATGCTTCCAGCTGACAACAAAGTCTCGAGCAGACACCAAACGTATGTTTCCAGTTGCCAACAAATTTCTCGAGGAGACACTTCCAGCTGACAACTATCGCCACGAACTGACAACAAACGTCTTGAGCAGACACCAAACGCATGTTTCCAGGTGACAACAAACGTCTCGAGCAGACACCAAACGTATGTTTCCAGCTGACAAAAAACGTCTCGAGCAGACACCAAACGTATGTTTCCAGCTGAAAACTAATGCCAGGAGCTGACAATCAAGGTCTCGAGCAAACACCAAACGAATGTTTCCAGCTGACAACAAACGTCTCCAGCAAACACCATACGTATGTTTCCAGCTGATAACAAACGTCTCGAGCAGACACCAAACGTATATTTCCAGTTGACAACAAACGTCTCGATCAGACACCAAACGTATGTTTCCAGTTGACAACAAACTTCTCCAGCAGACACCAAACTTATGTTTCCGGCTGACAACAAACATCTCTAGCAGACAAGAAACGTATGTTCCAGCTGTCAACAAACGTCTCCAGCAGAAACCAAACGTATGTTTCCAGCTGACAACTTAAGCCACGAGCTCACAGCCAACGTATGTTTCCAGCTGACAACTAACGCAACGAGCTTACAACTAACGTCATGAGTAAACACCAAACGTATGTTTCCAGTTGACAACAAACGTCTCGAACAGACACCATACGTATGTTTCCAGCTGATAACAAACGTCTCGGGCAGACACCAAACGTATATCTCCAGCTGACAACAAACGTCTCGATCAGACACCAAACGTATGTTCCAGTTGACAACAAACTTCTCGAGCAGAAACCAAACGTATGTTTCCAGCTGACAACTAATGCCACGAACTGGCGACAAACGTCTCGAGCAGAAACCAAACGTGTGTTTTCAACTGACAAGAAGCGTCTCGAGCAGACAACAAACGTATGTTTCCAGCTGACAACTTACACCAAAGTCTTAAGCAAACACCAAACGTATGTTTCCAGCTGACAACAATAACGTCTCGAGCAGACAACAAACGTATGTTTCCAGCTGACAACTTACGCCACGAGCTCACAGCCAAAGTCTTGAGCAAACACCAAACGTATGTTTCCAGCTGACAGAAATAACGTCTCGAGCAGACACCAAACGTATGTTTCCAGCTGACAACTTAAGCCACGAGCTCACAGCCAACGTATGTTTACAGCTGACAACTAACGCCACCAGCTGACAACCAACGTCTCGAGCAAATACCAAACCTATGTTTTCAGCTGACAACAAACGTCTCGAGCAGACAACAGACGTATGTTTCCAGCTGACAACAAATGTCTTGAGCAAACACCAAACGTACGTTTCCAGCTGACAACAAACGTCTCGAGCAGACACCAAACGTATGTGTCCAGCTGACAACAAACGTCTCGAGCAGACACCAAACGTATGTTTCCAGCTGACAACTTACACCACGAGCTGACAACAAACGTCTCAAGCAGACACCAAACGTATGTTTCCAGCTGACAACAAACGTTTCAAGCAGACACGAAACTTACGTTTCCAGCTGACAATAAACGTCTCAAGCAGACACCAAACGCATGTTTCCAGCTGACAACTAACGCCACGAGCTGAAAACCAACGTCTCGAGCCAACACCAAACGTATGTTTCCAGCTGACAACAAACGTCTCGAGCAGACACCAAATGTATGTTTCCACTTGACAACCAACGTCTCGAGCAGACACTAAACGTATGTTTCCAGCTGACAACAAACGTCTCGAGCAGACACCAAATGTATGTTTCCACCTGACCACAAACGTCTCGAGCAGACACTAAACGTATGTTTTTAGCTGACAACAAATGTCTCGAGCAGGCACCAAATGTACGTTTCCATCTGACAACAAACGTCTCGAGCAGACACCAAACTTATGTTTCCAGCTGACAACTTACGTCTCAAGCAGACACCAAACGCATGTTTCCAGCTGACAACAAACGTCTCGATCAGACACCAAACCTGTTTTTCCAGCTGACAACTATCGCCACGAGCTGACAACCAACGTCTGGAGCAAACACCAACCTATGTTTCCAGCTGACAACAAACGTCTCGAGCAGACACCAAACGTATGTTTCCAGCTGACAACTTACGCCACGAGCTGACAGCAAATATCTCGAGCAGACACCAAGTAATTGCGCTTACTCGCCCCAAAATCCATTTTCCTCCTCTCTTGGGCAGCAGTGGCCCATCATTTAATCTGTTTGATCCCTTTCAATATCGTTTAAAATAAGAATTACTCTCTACTAATGCGAACTTAAATATAAACTTACACAAGTCTACGCCTGTCCCGATAGCAATTATTACACCATCTTGGCCCTCAACAGCTTTCTGAACGTCGTCAGAATTGGTTACGTCCCCTTTAATTACGTCTAAGTTGTCGGTAGATGGCAGTCTTGTTGGATCTCTGACCATGACTCTTACGTTAAGGCCTAGAAGAAAAAAGAAATTAATATGATGCAGATAAAAATGTATATTTAGTTCTTTTCAATAGCTTGTTGCGGTTTCTGAAATTCTCAAATTGGTAGTGCACTAATATGGTTAAAGGTACAATGTATCACTTCTACCTTTATTCTACATATGTTGAATTAGTTCTTCTAATATTTTACTACCATTCTTTTTCGCATGTATGAAATTCTTTTTACTTATGATAAACAGATTTTCCCTTAACGGTATGTAAAAGAAAATCCCATAAGTTGAATTAAAGTTTATTTCACAAAAGTAGAATTATTTTCAACATATATGAATTTTTTCACATACGTAAAATAAAACACAAAAAACTAACAATTTCACATATGTGATAAAGAATTTCACTTATGTAAAATACTTGCATTTTACATATTTACAAAAGAGTTCGACTTATCGAAACTACCGGTACTGAGAAACGATTTCTTCCCACCACAGGGGGCCGTATCCAACCTTCGTTTTTGCTCCTATCGGATTATATTCAACTCACGGGCTAAGCGATAGCACATGTGGTGCAAGTTTAGCCGCAGTATCTAGGGCACACACCAGATTCTAGACAGTCGATCAGGAAATGGTCTCCCTGCAGCTAGATTACAACAACAACAAGGCAAAGAGCAGACTGTCAAAAGTCAAATAGCGACTACTCCTTGCATATATTTACTGTCTAACAACAACATAAACACATTACCATACTTCCTATTCTGAAAAATACCAATTACGTTAAAAAATAAAAGTAATTATTATATTCTGCAGGTGTTTATTTTCTCATTCAGTATTTTTTTTATAGTAGTCTACATAAGTTTAGATCTCGAACCTGCACCATTTCTTTATCTCGAATCTTTTAAAACTAAGAAAATGTTTTCTACCCAGGTGTGGGTCGGTTGAAATATCTAAACATGAGTAGAAACTTTGATTCGTTGCGATTAGCCTGGTCAACGACTAGTCAAGGCGCGTCACAACCTGACGCATACTAGTTGACTTCCTCGACATCTATACGAAAGGTTTCAGGTCACAATATCTACGAAAAGTCCTTCTAAAAGCTAGACAAGTATTGAGATTGGAAACTGAAGAGATCTCAGGATAACTGATCTGACGAAAACTAATCTGACGACAATAGCTCTAAGGATAACAGATCTGACGATAGCTGATCTGAGGACAACTGATCTAAAAACTAAAGGACAACTGATCTAAGGATAAATGATCTGACGAAAACTAATCTGACGACAATAGCTCTAAGGACAACAGATCTAACGATACATCACATAAGGACAAATGATCTAAGGACAACTGACCTGGCGATAAAACCCATAAGGGCAAATAACCTAAGGACAACTGTTCTGGCGATAAAGGCTCCAAGGAAAAATCATCTACGGGCAACTGTTCTGGTGATAACTAGTCTAAGTACAAATGATGTGAGGACAACTCATCTAATGACAACTGATCTAACGATACATCTCATAAGGACAAATAATCTAAGGACCACTGATCTGGCGATAAATCATATAAGAACAAATGATCTAAGGACCACTGATCTGGCGATAAATCATACAAGAACAATGATCTAAGGACCACTGATCTGGCGATAAATCCTATAAGAACAAATGATCTTATAACCACTGATCTGGCGATAAATCCTATAAGAACAAATGATCTAAGAACAACTGATCTGGCGATAAATCCTATAAGAACAAATGATCTAAGAACAACTGATCTGAAGATAAGTGATCTGCCGACAACTGATCCAAGGACAACTGATCTAAGAACAACTGATCTGAAGATAATTGATCTGCCGACAGCTGATCTAAGGGCAACTGATCTATGAACAGCTGATCTGAAGATAATTGATCTGCCGACAACGGCTCTGAGGACAACTGATCTATGAACAACTGCTCTGGAGATAATTGATCTGCCGACAACTGATCTATGGACAACTGATCTACGAACAACTGATCTGAAGATAATTGATCTGCCGACAACTGATTTAAGGATAACTGATTTATGAACAACTGATCTGAAGATAACTGATCTGCCGACAACTGATCTAAGGACAATTGATCTACGAACAATTTATCTGACGATAACTGATATAAGGACGACTGATCTGACAATAAATGCCGTGAGCACAACTGATTTCACGATAACTGCTCTGACGACAACTGATTTAAAAACAACTGAGTTTAGAACAACTACATGTTCTGTCCATAACTGATATATGACAACTGCTGTGACGATAACTGCTCTGACGTAAATTAATCGAAAGACAACTGATATGTTGATAGCCACTCCGTGCTTCCGCAACGACACCTCCATCAACAGCGAAAACTGATTCAGGAACATTATATATCGTACTGCACCAGATCAGTACAGTGCTCGCTACCAAGACTCCACTATAATGAGCTATTCGGGTGACAATAGGACTGACGGCGTTCATATTGTAAAATCATAATAATCATGATCGGCTTGTCAGTGGTACCCTCTCAGTGTCTCAACAGAGGATAGTCTACAACGTTATAATAGACCGACATCATTTCTCGCGGACTCAATAAATGTATACTTCTACGAGGACAAATGCATAGAGGTTATAGCATGTGTCCGCGTAATAGTAAAGGTTTATTGATGATGTGTGCTTGTGAACATTTACCCTCTCTTTGTGCAGCAATGACACAGGCCTTGCCTGTCTGACCAGTCGCTCCAAAGATCACCACTTTAAAACCAGCCTTCATCATTGATGGATGTCAGAATTCTCCAACAGCTAAACTTCCAGGATTTCCAGCTTATTCTAATATACTAGTTGCTACTCGAACTCTACACGATGAGGTACAGATTGCCGATGAAGTTAAAGTGTATATGTGGCGATAATACATCCATACACAGAATATAAACCGTGAGCTATTCAACTGAATGGAAGCAGCTTAAAACAAATGGTGAATTTCAGCGGTAGGGTACGTGTTGTAAACCGCGTATACATCCTCACTGAAGAACGAGCAGTATATACAGTGTGGGGATACAGTGACCCCTCACTTCCTTTCGATCGACCTGATATTTTGTGAGAATCTTAAGCCCAGTCGTCAATGGGATACACTAGAATACGCATGGTTTCCAGAACAGCATGCTTTAAAGAGTTCCTGAATTTTTTACATTGGTCACATATTTCTTACTGAAGGCACAATATAGAGATGTTAGAGATTAATTAGTATATCACAAACCATAGAGGAAATGTCAGCCGGGCTCTCCATGATCTTTAACACTTCGTAAAACTAAATAAAATGTTAAGCGTCGTCTTGTGATGTAAGACAGAAAAGGCCACAGCTGACACAGCCAAAAACGTTATCACACTGGGACAGGGATGTCGATAAATATACGGCTGCATGAATCATCTCACGTAATTATATAATTATATAAACTTCCAAATTAGTCTGAATAGGTCTTTATCTCATGTTGTTATAATTGGACTACAGACAGAGAAAGGTAATGGCCATTTACATGGTACATAAATAATGTCATAAATATATTCTTGGAATAGGTTAAGAACAAATCAACCACCAAAACCTTTATTTCTATGGTGGATGATAGCAGACACTCACACAATCTTTCTCTGGACCTGTTAAAAGCCCTGGGCCACGTGCACGCGAGAGTTTTACACGCAGGTTAAGCGTGTGAATCAGAAATAATTCCTGTGTTCCAATATGACCAACAAAGTCCCAAGTTTAATACAGGAAATATCAAAATCTTGTCTCTGAAATGTCTACTCTCTCGCAAAGCCCATTATAGCATACTGGTGAAACAAAAATTAAGGACCTACTTTTTAAGGCGAAACTTATTCTTCTTAACGAATATATTAATCTATATTAAAACCAGTTTGTAGGCTGATTTATTCCTAATCCATACCAAAATATCTTGATGGCTACATACTTAACAATACTTTATATACCATGTATAGGGTCATTACCTTCTCTCGAGATGTATGAAGGTTACCCATAAAATAACTCGAAATTAATATCTATTCAGAAACTAGTCTTGGAGTTTATCTAGAACATAAGATGATTCATCGATTTTTATATACATAAGACGTCATTCTGTAAAATATCAATTCTTGGATTCTATGCATATTTGTGGCAGAACAGCTCTAGTAATCTACACAATTAAATTCTAACTCAGATTTGGTTATGCCTCACGTTTATGTGGTCTATTATTCAATGATATAATGCTTATTGCGGCATTTATGTGGTCAATTCAAAGACGAAATTCTTATTGTGTGATTTATTTGGTCTTTTCACAGATGTTATTCTTATTGCGTGATTTATGTGGTCTATTCACATATGAAATGATTATTGCGTGATAACTGTGGTCTAGTCGGAGATAAAATGCCTTTTGCGTGATTTCTCTGGTCTTTTCGGAGATGTAATTCTTATTTCGTGATTACTGTGATATATTGATAGAAGTAACGCTTATTACGTGATTTATGGGGTCTATTCACAGATAAATGCTTATTGCGTGATTTATGTGGTCTATTAACTGACTAAATGCGTATTGCGGGATTTATGTGGTCTATTCACAGATGAAATGCGTATTGCGTGATTTATGTGGTCTATCCACAGATGTAATGCTTATTGCGTGAGTTATTTGGTCTATCCACAGATGTAATGTTTATTGCATGATTTGTGTGGTCTATTCACAGATGTAATGCTTATTGCGTGATTTATTTGGTCTATCCACAGATGAAATGCTTATTGCGTGATTTATGTGGTCTATTCACAGGTGCAATGCTTATTGCGTGATTTGTGTGGTCTATTGACATGCAGATGTAATGCTTATTGCGTGATTTATTTGGTCTATCTACAGATGTAATGCTTATTGCGTGATTTATTTGGTCTATCTACAGATGTAATGCTTATTGCGTGATTTGTGTGGTCTATTCACAGATGAAATGCTTATTTTATGATTTTTGTGGTCTATCCACAGATGTAATGCTTATTGCGCGATTTCTGTGGTCTATTCACAGATGAAATGCTTATTACGAGATTCATGTAGTCTATCCACATATGAAATGTTTATTGCGTGATTTATGTAGTCTATCCAAATATGTTATGCTTATTGCGTGATTTATGTGGTCTATTCGCATATCAAATGAATATTGCGTGATTACTGTGGTCAAGTCGCAGATAAAATGCCTATTGCGTGATTTCTGTGGTCTATTCCCAGATGTAATGCTTATTTCGTGATTACTGTGATATATTTATAGATGTAACGCTTATTACCTGAGTTATGTGGTCTATTCACAGATGAAATGCTTATTGCGTGATTTATGTGGTCTATTCTCAAATGCTATGCTTATTGTGTGAATTATGTGGTCTATCCGCAGATGTAATACTCATTGCGTTATTTTTGTGGTCTATTCACATATGAAATGCTTATTGCGTGATTTATGTGGTCTATCCACAGATGTAATGCTTATTGCGTGATATATATGGTCTTTACAGAAGCTATGCCTATTGCGTGATTACTGTGATCTATTCACAGATAAAATGCGTATTGCGTGATTTATGTGGTCTATTCACAGATGCTATAGCTATGCTTATTGTGTGATTTCTGTGGTCTATTCACAGATAAAATGCGTATTGCGTGATTTATGGGGTCTATTCACAGATAAAATGCGTATTGCGTGATTTATGTGATCTATTCACAGATGAAATGCGTATTGTGTGATTTTTTTGGTCTATTCACAGATACAATGCGTATTGCGTGATTTATGTGGTCTCTTCACAGATAAAATGCGTATTGCGTGATTTATGTGGTCCATTCACAGATGAAATGAGTATTGCGTGATTCGTGTGGTCTATTCACAGACGCTATGCTTATCACGTGGTTAATGTGGTCTATCCAAATATGTTATGCTTATTGCGCGATTTATGTGGTCTATTCACAGACCAAATGATTATTGCGTGATTACTGTGGTCTATTCGCAAATGTAATGCTTATTTCGTGATTACTGTGATAGATTCATAGATGTAACGCTTATTACGAGATTTTTGTGGTCTATTCACAGATGAAATGATTATTGCATGATTTATGTGGTCTATTCGCAGATGTATTGCTTATTGCTTGATTACTGTGGTGTATTCGTATATGAAATTCTTATAGTGTGATTTCTGTAATATATTCATAGATGTAACGCTTATTACGTGATTTATGTGGTCTATTCACAGAAGAAATGCTTATTGTGTGATTTATGTGGTCTTTTCACATATGAAATGATTATTGCGTGATTTATGTGGTCTATCTACAGATGAAATGATTATTGCGTGATTTCTGGGGTCTATCCACAGATATAATGCTTATTGCGTAGTTTCTGTGGCCTATTCATAGATGTTATGCTTATTGCGTGATTAATGTTGTCTATCCACAGATGAAATTGTTATTGCGTGATTACTGTGTTGTAGTCTCAGATGAAATGTTTATTGTGTGATTTATGTGGTCTACCCACAGATGTAGTGGTTATTGCGCGATTTATTTGGTCTATTCACAGATGTAATGCTAATTGCGTGATGTCTGTATTATATTGTAAATGTAATGTTAATTTCGTGATTTCTGTTGTATATTCATAGATGTGATGATAATTGCGTGATTTCTGTGGTATATTCGTAGATGTGATGCTAATTGCGTGATGTCTGTGCTATATCCACAGACATAATGCTAATTGTGTGATGTCTGTGGTATATTCGCAGAGGTAATGCTTATTGCGTGATGACTGTGGTCTATTTACAAACCGTGTGACTATGGCATTGACTGATATCATTTGTGGTATAAAGATATATAAATTGGTGAATTTTTGTGGCATGTCCATGGACTTAAATAGTTTTGGTTGATTTCCGTAGTATATTCACAGATGTTATAAGTGTTGAGTGATTTGTCTGGTGTATGAACAGATGGAGATAATATTGAGTGATTTTTTTTTGTGTTTTCTCGAATGGAGATAGAATTAATTGATATCTGATGTATACAGGCGGAAATAGATAGAGGAAATTGTGCGTTATTGAGTGATTTCTGTTGTATATTCACGGATGTAATAAGTGTTGAGTGATTTCAGTGGCATATTCACAGATGTAATAAATGTTGATTGATTTCTGTGGTATATTCGCAGATGTAATAAGTGTTAAGTGATTTCTGTGGTATATTCACAGACGTAATAAGTGTTGAGGGATTCCTGTGGTATATTCACAGATGTAATAAGTGTTGAGTGATTTATGTGGTATATTCGCAGATGTAATAAGTGTTGAGTGATTTCTGTGGTATATTCACAGATGTAATAAGTGTTGAGTGATTTATGTGGTATATTCGCAGATTTAATAAGTGTTGAGTGATTTATGTGGTATATTCACAGATGTAATAAGTGTTGAGTGATTTATGTGGTATATTCACAGATGTAATAAGGGTTGAGGGATTCTTGTGGTATATTCAATATATTCCCGGGTGGACGCGAGTCATTTCTGTGGTATAATCTTGGATGGAGGTGAGTCATTTCTTTGGTATATTCACCGGTGGAAGTGAGTCCTTTCTGTGGTATATTCACGGGTGGAGGTGAGTCATTTCTGTAGTATATTCACGGGTGGAGGTGAGTCCTTTCTGTGGTATATTCACGGGTGGAAGTGAGTCCTTTCTGTGGTATATTCACGGGTGGAGGTGAGTCATTTCTGTAGTATATTCACGGGTGGAGGT
>JAVFBW010187587.1:0-10427 GCA_034783835.1 Mopalia ciliata
CTGTCTTTACTTGGCACTGGGGGAAAATTAACTTTCCAACATTATGGAAACGCTTCACATCTTGGTTGTCCTAGTGTCAGATATTATTGGATTAAATCACCGTCATATATGAGTGAAATACCCTTTAGCTCTGCATAAAACAACAATGAATCAATTAAACCCTTCGCACTGTTATGCACACTCGATTGCCATGACAACTGGTGCTGAAGGGAGTTTAAGACGGGGAGCTATTTTGATTGGTCACTATTGAAAAGCAATCTGCCCGATTCAGTATGGTTTGTGCCAGATCATATGTTATCTAGACATCTGCGTGCCAGAAATGACATTTTTAAATCATCTCGTGGTATCTTTAAGACAAAACTATGCATAATAGAATGGTGATTTTTTTTTTACCGCTTTATATTTTATTGTTTTGGTCATTTTTTAAATATTATTCTGTACTGCCAATTGCTTTCTTTTTCTTCTTGTTTTTAAGTTATATATATCTTTTTAAAAAGTTATGTATAGATAGATATTCAAGATATCGTATTGAAATGTTATACCATGTGGGCATTAGGGAAGTCTAAAAACATCTTGTGATTGCTTTGTCTACAAGGTTAATTAGTGTAGTCTTGGGTAAAATACCGTATCCCAGGTTTAGTATACAGGTGCCTTTGAACAAATACTCTAGAATATTAATTCGTAGATAGAAAATGATTATATAGTTTTAGGTGCACTGTTGTAATTGCCACACATGGCTCAGTGCAGTATTTATAGATCAAGGATTAGATTCTGAAAAATCACTCTGTGCTGCCACCATGATGTATAATTCACACTTAATTAACTTTTGGTTAAATTATCCATTTTAAAGAATTTTTACGAAAAAGTCCTAAAAAGAGAAAGAAGGTATTTTCTTTCTTTACGTATTCCTAGATTTATTTACCATGTTACCTAATCACGTATCTATTAGAGGTGTATAAACTTGGCGGCGCCCATGAATCTAATGAAGAAAGTTTCAGTCTCGGTTTATTTCCTATCTGTCTACATTTCTGTTTGTCATTATGTTTGGCTCATAAAGTTAAACGTAAGCAGTAGATACAAGCGGGATTTGTTTTCCCCTTCGCTCACTGCTGGAAAACCTCAAAATAATTTATAAGGAAAATTCCCTTTTGTGTTTCTTGAAACTAAATTTGTAGGTCATACACTCGCATTATATGCCTACATATGGTTTTCCGTCAGGGGCCGGTTGCTCGAAGCGTTAGTAAATTTAATCCGCAACTAGATGACGTCCCGCCATGTTGAAGGTCTATCTTCAATTCGGTATTAGCGATTTAATCTGGTATTAGCGGCTAATCGTCTTTTAGCAACTGGGCCCTGAAATGGTTTTGGCGATGGCCCTACATTACGTCGCAAGTATATTAATTTTGGGTTTCAGACAATGGTCACAAGCAGATGTGATTTTATTCGAGTATCCGACATTGGTTGTACAAATTAGTTTAAATCAACTGTAGTCTAGCTTTTGTCTATGAATACTGTATTCGTCACATTTAGATGTACGTTAACCATGTCTTATATTTTTTTATATTCTATATGCGGATGTATTTTCCATACGGTTTGTAAAATTAACGAAAATAAACTGTTGAATATTCCATGTTATTGTTGTGTATGTATCCTTCCATTATATCGCTTAAATAGTATAGTTACAAATGTAAGTGAGTATGTTTAAAATTGATTGATTGGTGTTTAACATTGTGCTTAAGTGTATTTCACTGATATGACGGCGATGTATTCCAACAATGATTGACTACACACAACCAAGATGTGAAGCGTTTCCATAATGTTGGTAGTTAATTTTCCTCTCGAGCTTATAGTTAAGACAAATATGTTCAGGAAAATTCACAGAATGAGAGACTCATCGTCTATCGTCAAGTAGACGGAATTTCTTCGATTTTTTTTAGAAATAAGTCTCGACTATACAGTTAGAGACTTTTAGTTAGAGAAGAGGCTATAACTCATGCAGACAGGCAAAAAATAATTTGCAATGACCCATTCTCCAACGTGCAACGCAACTTTTCTACACGAGATTAGTCTTAACGTAAAACTGTTAGTTACGTATCCTGTGAAATATATAGATACGTTAAATGTTGTTGTTTTCTGCCAATTAATGCGTTTTTGAAAAATCCTAACAAAGTGAACAATTTTCAAATAGGTGTAACCTGAGATTACAATACAGGCCTACATATACATTGTAATCCCAGGTATCACACAGGCAATGTTCAGTAAGTATACACTTTGATTCAACAATGTTCATCTCAAAATTCACCAGGCCAGATGCATGGCTCGAGGCTGTGGGGCTGTATCTTCTCAAGACCAGGATCTAAGCGATGTCAAGGGAAAGTAGCGGTTATAGACTCAGATCGCTCCATCTGTGACGGCAAGGTAACACTCGAAGAGAGTTTTCATCATACTGGTCTGTAAACCATTATATTGTTCACTCGAGATGAACTTTTGAAAGCAAGACATTTTATTAGGGCCTATAGTACTTGATACACTTCTAGTCACCCATATTATGAATCAGCAGGAATTAGGTAGAACTATAACCTGTATTGACGTTTAAAGCCGCCTACGGTATCAATTGGTTTCTTAAATTGACCAATCACGGAGCTGCTTCTCAATTCTGGTTCATAAAAGCCGTAGAATGCCGCCATTAAAATATACACATAAATTAATATTCTGTACAATGCTGTAACACAAAAATACTCACAAACGACAACTTGTTGACAAATGAATTTATTCAAGGGTAGGCATGGTTTGACAAGACAGAATAATCATAAGACACAATTAAAAAAACTATCACAAACTGATCAAGATATATATGATTTACTGCTGCCCTTTTGTTAAAAAATCATCAGGAAGCTCCCTCCCATTTCCTCCAAATGTCTTTTGGAAGAAGACACAATTAATAAAGTCTTGTTATACCTTATCTTGCTTTCTTTTGATTGGGCGATAATACATCACGTGGTATAAAACAAAGCAATAAGTTGACTATCAAATGTCTAGAGCGGACAAATCATTATGTTCCATTCTCGAACCATCTTTTTATCGCAAGGGTCAAAATGTGTAAGACGCGACTTCCACGTTACTACCCAGTCCCTTGTTGCAATTCGAGATAAAACGTGGCAAAAATTAATTGAACTATAGCAGAAACATGCAGAATCACATATTCGTTTACACATCAAAGTCTACAACAAATAAGTGTGGCGCCACTGTCGATTAACGTTAACGAGACTAATATTATGCGTGTTTATTACCAGTTAATGGACTGATATTACATATATAGCCTAATTGTCATCTTGTGTTTATTAACCTTTTTCTGATTTAATCTTAATCTATAATTGGGTGGGGTATAGTGAGGTCTTCCGACAGTAACTGTTGAAGACTCGAGTTAACTTAGGTTTTTTCGTCTCTGGGGGCATGGTAAGAAAGGAAGCGAGACTTAATGCGACGTTCATATTTTCCATCTTGCCTCAGGATTTGGTTGTTTGATTGGGTAACGTCGTACTCAAGGGTATTTCACTTATATGACGACGAAGTGTCCACTCACACTGCTCTTTGCCTCATTACGGTGGAAAACCGGAAACAAATTCCATACCCCTTCACATCAACCAGGAGTCTGATTGAGTCTGTATTTATTATTTCGGACAAAACAAAATATATATACAATAACAAAATATTTTTGTTCAGGGTTTTATTCTCCTCATCAAATTGCGGATATTTTTGTTAAAACGATTAAGAAAAATCAAGCCACACAATATGTAAACGCACAAACACACACACACAGTTCCTTTAGTTATAAGACTAAACGAACCATATAAAAACACAGTGCATGTAATATATATATATATATCTTTATATACTTCTTAAAAATGTAACCTGTCAATTTGATCATCAGCAATGCTACGTCATTACTCAATACGAATAGGTATGAATTTGCTAGAATTGCAATTGTGAATAACAAGAAATTTGAATTCACAAGTTCTAAACTAAAAATAAAGTTCAAGGTAATACCATTATTTATCATGCATGCGTAATGCAGCTAAAACTATACCCATAATAAAACTCCACATTGGATTTTGGACTGGTACGGCCAAGGCTTAAATATCCAATAAAAGTCCATGTTATGGCTATTACTCATAGGTTCAACTCCAAACGGAAATATTTTTGCTATGGCAACAAAAGCTAGAAAACCAACAATTTGGAATAAAAATTAGTTTGTTTCCACGGTTCCCTAGGCTTTATCCTGGTCAATTAACTTAACATGTTTCATATCTTGAAAAAGCATGTAACAAAAGCAAAGACCGTGTGTTCGCTTCACCAGCCAGATAAGGACAACAATTGGCAATAAAGTAAAAATAAAAACCTTGATATATCAATATATGTATAAAAGAATTAAAAAAAACACGACTGTTTCCAGGTGTATAAATAATGGCCCTTTCATAACTTGACAAAAGCAAATTGGAAAGATAAAACATTCTGCTGGTCTTAGCACAATTTTGGTCTCCGAATATCCTTTACAAATAATCAGTTTTGTTATCATACTATGTTTTTACTTGTATTATGCCTAAAGTTAAAAAAATATAAGGAGGATAAAACTCCAGACTGGATTTTTGACTAGTACCGCCATGAACTTATATTCCATACAAGTCCTTTGTATGACCTTTCTTCAATCCTTAATCAGTACTATCACAGCACGGAAATGCGGTTATGGCAAAAACAATTCCTACACTTAACTTGGGACATCTTCTCTAGCCAAGGGTAACTACTCCGAGCTGCACTGCATTTCAACTCTTGGCAGGTAATTAATGTACAATGAGAGTTTCAGATACGCCATCTGGCGGATAAAACGACAAAGGCTCTAGTTAACTGCCCCTTGTTTACAGTTACATTCGCTGCAGTTTTCACATGCCAAGTCTTCTAATAACACAACATCTGATTGGATGCGTAGAAGTTCCAATCAATTGCTTGGAAGCCGAGTCCCATTATACATGACTTATCCGCCAAGGGTTGAAATGCAGAGTAGCTCAGAATAGTAACCCTTTGCTAGAGAAGATGCACTTTGGAATACAAATAACTCCTTTGACATGTTCCCTAGCTACATATATACACAGGTAAATAAGCTTCCCATGATTAAAATCCAGGAATAACATATTTGTATACGCAAAGATCGTGTGTAAGCATATCTCCATATATAAATGTAACATTTTGCCGTAAGTTAGATCAAAATAAAATCATGTAAAATGAATACATGTATAAATGCAAGCAAAATTTTCTTACTCTACATTACTCATATAGGGGTATTTAAAAATACATTTGTTTCCAGCTTAAAACAACTGGCCGTTGGATTACTTGACAAAAGTTTGTACAATTCACTGATAAGCAAAATTGGAATGATAACAAATACTGTTGATCACAGTACAATTCTGATCACAGAAAATATCAGCATCGTTAACAGAACATAATATTTACACTCAGCAAAATATACAGAAAGGGTACATCAACATGATCTGTAAATTACCATTAACAAAATTGATTGATGTTTTACGCCCTGTTTTGGGGTGTTAACTTATGTGATCATGATGTACACCAAATCTTAACATAACCATGTAATGGGAATCGTTTTGTTGTGTCTTACAATGATGTTGACCCAGTGTTAAGTGTAGTGAACACACTGCCCCTAGTCAGAGATAGATTGATAGGTTTGTGTTTATCTGTTTGTTTGTCTGTCTGTTTGTTTTTTGTATGTTTGATTGGGATTAACAGTCATACTTAAATGAGTATTTCACTTATATGCCAATGGCTTGTCCACTTCACACTCGGTGGTAAACCAAGAGAAACCACGTAAAAACCACTCTCCAGATTGCCGAAGTCATATTGTTTGAAATATATACCTGATGGTCCACAGTTGGACGAGATCCCATAAATGGTACATTGCAGTAGAATTAGTGAGCACACACACTAACCACTATAAGCCACAGTTGCTGTCAGTTTGTGTTTAATACCATACTTAAGGGTATTTCACCAAAAGTGACACGACTAATCTAATTGGACAACTAATATTTATTTACTATGGCGGCTGAGCATACCTAGATCTGGGCATAATAAAAATATTTTTTTTCAATTTCAGTTCAACAAGCACTACTTAATCATGCTCAATAGTTAAGCTTATAAAATATATCTAGTTTCTACCATATACTATTGTACCACAACTTCATAGGCATTGTAAGCCTATGTTACTTTAAAAATTATCAGCAAAATTATTATTTGTAGACAACACATACATGTATAAAACATAATATTCACATAGTGTGTACATAAATGTACAACTTACAAAATCTTCATATCTAAAGTTATAAAATCGATATTATTCTGGAAAATAATGGGATTGGCCTGCAGGTATAAAGGGAGATAAATCTGTTATTCATAGAGCTGACAATGCCATCTGTCCTATTGCCTAACAGTAGGGGGATTTGAATAGTGAAATTAATAATATTGTCAGTGGCACTGCTAGTTAAATATGTTACAGATTTATCTCCCCTTTGAGACACTTGCCTAACCCCATTAACCCAACGGAATGAAAACTGTTTTGATTTTTTTTAATTGTCAAAATAATACTGGATGATGTTTTTCATACACATTAGAGCTAAGAAAACCTAGTTATATTGTGGCCTTGAAAATTTTGCAAAAAATGAACAACTATATGATTTCCTGACTGGTGTTTAAAAGCCGTGCTTAATAAAAAGGGCTGTGTATTTCAACATTTATTGAAACTAGCACAACCATCAAATGTGAGGAATTTTGATAATGTTGGAAAGTTAAATCTTCCTCCAGACCTATTAGTAAAGACAGCATTGCTACTCTTCAAACAAGCACAATTAAAATATATATGTATGCATCAATTTCTTATTCCTCAGCCACCTTATTCTAAAATCGCTTTAATTTCCTAATATTATCCACATTATATTTGTCGGAATATTGCTGGGCTGCATTAATCTCAACAATAGCTTGATATATTAATGTCATGGGAACAAAAATCCAGAGTAAATTCATAAAGACGAAATAGAACCAGAAATAAAGCGGGTGCCATTTTTCACTGTGGCTGAAACCGTCTCTGTACTCTGTCATAAAGTACAAAGAACATCCATAGAGCTGACAAAGGGAGACAATCAGCTGTAGTGGATAGCGATAACTACTGCGACGAAAGAAGGAGATGACGACAAGAAAGGACAGTGGCCCATCTATCACTGCTGTGATCGTCTCCATGCACACCGTGAAGTTGTCAGATCTGGAACACATAAGTCATAAATACCGTAAACCTTCTAAAATTCCATACAGTTTTGAGAATTCTTTTGAGACAATTACCTCAATTACCTCATACGAAGCATTTAAACATAGGTTTTCTGAAACATTTTACACCTTCTGTGGCTGTGTGAATTATACAGAGTTAAGATGTTTGCTGTTTGTTTTATAATGTTTTATGTCATACTTTATGTTATTTCACTCATAATGATTTATGTCATACTTTATGTTATTTCACTCAAATTGATTTATGTCATACTTTATCTTATGTCACTCATAAATTAATGATTTATGTCATGCTTAATGTAATTTCACTTATAACGATTTATGTCATACTTTTTATGTTATTTTACTCATAAAGAATAAAGATTTATGTCATACTTTATGTTATTTCACACATAATGATTTATGTCATACTTTATGTTATTTCACATATCATGATTTATGTCAAAGTTTATCTTATTTCACTCATAATGATTTATGTCATACTTTGTCTTATTTTACTCATAAAGATTTATGTCATACTTTATGCTATTTCACTTATAATGATTTATGTCATTCTTTATGTTATTCTACTCATAAAAATTTATGTCATACTTTATGTTATTTCACTTATAATGATGTATGTTATACTTTATGTTTTTTAACTCATATGACTGTACCAGCCCAATGGATGAAGGAAACCAGTCGCCATGTCGTTAGCAGCATCATGATAAATATCGTGTTGCCCCTTAGGTCAGAGGTCACCAGGGTAACATGAAGCTCCCAGCCAGACACCTGCTAGAGGTGAATGATTGATTGACTGACTGACTGATATCTAGTATCATGCTGAAGGAGAAAAAAAATTGATAGGATAGGCTTTCAATATGAAATGACCCCTTTAAGTCAACTTACTTTTCATCATGCAATATAAAGTATTCAGTAGGTGTACTGAGAACATATTGTCCTCAGCGAGAGGTCACAAGCCTTAGGAAGCACCAAATAACAAGGCCTTTGAATAATATCTCATGGCATTATCCAAACTGATTCAAATTGCTTGATTTATGTTCTGGATTCATGCTTTACTCAAAGGTATTTCATTTCTATAATGGCAGTGCATCTACTATAACGAAAATAAATATTATGATGGAAAATGAGAGTAATTTTTAGTTCCTCTAGTGGTAACTTAAAATAGCATAAAAACTATATGCTCAGAAGATTGAGCGCCTAATTTGTCTCAAACAAACCAGTCAGGGCTTGAACATATTAAGATAAACAAAGTGATTTCTTGGTCAGATTTAAGTCATGACTACCTGTAATCAGATGTCAAATACCCTATAACGTCTAGGGCTTAAAACACTCTAATTTTGGGACAGTCCTAAGAAATAACATGTAAGACCACTTGCCTATTTCTCTGTCCCAACTTCCAGAAGTTATAGGGTAATTAGAAGTATGAAACCTTCCTTTATCCCATATCAGTAGCAATGTGGTTTTTGGCCAGCATTGAAAAAGCTATGTACAATGCAGGCTGTGTCAGAATTTTGTAAAATTTCAGAAATTCTGGTGACAACCCTGTAAAAGTGTATGCTACAGGGCGTTTCTCTTTAACAGCTCGCAAGAAATGACCACAATGCAGTAGATATGTCTTATTCGGAGTAACTTCTAGTTAACAGACATTATCAAGAAAAGACCCAAAACTAGTTGAGCTGAGTTGACTTACATCATATATCTGCTGTCTCCTTTAGAGTACTCCTTCCCTGTTAAACAGAAAAAAATGGAAATATTGTAATGTTTATGGATCAGTGTACATGTACAGTATTTTTTTTTTCTTGATTGGGGTTTTATGCCATACTTAAGTGAGAATGTATGTATAGACCATACTTTAGTGAGAATGTTTGAATCAATTATGTATTTCGCCAACAAATAAACATGTCAGTGTAATATGCATCAATGCACAAATGTCATCATCTATGTACAAATGTAATCATGTATGTACAAATATCATCATCTATGTACAAATGTCATCACACATGTACAAATGTCATCATCTATGTACAAATGTCATCACACATGTACAAATGTCATCATCTATGTACAAATATCTTCATCCGTGTACAAATGCCTTCATCTGTGTACAAATGTCTTCATCCATGTACAAATGTCTTCATCCGTGTACAAATGTCTTCATCCGTGTACAAATGTCTTCATCCGTGTACAAATGTCTTCATCCATGTACAAATGTCTTCATCCGTGTACAAATGTCATCACATATGTACAAATGTCTTCATTCGTGTACAAATGTCTTCATCAGTGTACAAATGTCTTCATCCGTGTACTAATGTCTTCATCCGTGTACTAATGTCATCAACTCACTTTCACATGATTCAATGAAATTTCAGGTAAGTTTACTTTTAAATGGAAGGGGGAAAGGCTGACTGCAGTTTGGTCATCTTTGTTTTTAACCAGATTTCTTCTCAGAATTTGTTTGGATTACTAAAGAGATGATGCAAACGAAATGATATGCCATGGGACACAGGAGCAGAATTGAGTGATGCGTAAGCTATAGTAAACACAATCTCCATGACTGATCACAGTACCGTAAGGCTATGCGGAGCATATAAATTGATAGCATAATGTATAGGAGCTAAGGACTAACTCCTCCATCTTAGCCCTACATCCCACTTACACTTACATGGTGAAGGTTAGAAATTTATGGCTCTCAAAACATTTATCTGATTTTTTTTTTTAATACACAGGAAACAATGACTAATATTTTACCTTCCTGCAATTTTTATTTTGGAGACGGGGTTTTCAATCTTATTATTGCAAAGGGAGATAGCTTCAACGTATCAAGTCGGAGGAGAAACTTAAATAACACTTTATTTAAACGTTAGGAAAGAAAGAAGGAGTTAGATTATTGTTATTTTTGTATCTAAAAAAAATCAGGTATATGTTTGTAGAAGACTGCAATAGCGGGGGACCGATTTCCAGCTTTCACCACGAGTTGAGATACATGTAGGCAGGACGTAGGGCTAAGTCCGAGGAATTAGCACTCTTAATTGTACTAATAAATCGTCAGTTATTTCAGGACTAATGTCAGGTTAGATGCGAAT
>JAVFBW010187598.1:0-10426 GCA_034783835.1 Mopalia ciliata
CAAATTTGTTTGTAATGTTCTGTATTTTTGTCTGTCGTCATATAAGTGAAATACCCTTGAGTACGACGTTAAACACCGATCAAACAAACAATCAATTCCACAGAGCACAAATGTAGTGGTTCCTTAAAGATTTTCAAATCTGTTTAAATTTACAATGTTGTAGTGTACAGCACAAGAGTTTAAGTCACATGATGCCATGAACAGGGTTGGCCATGCCCCAAATATCTATTAGCAGTCGTACATGTAGGTACCTGTAGTTATATATCCGTAACCCTCAAGTGGATGTCATATTTAAGTTTATTAAATGGTAACCATTCAATGTAAAAAGGGGTTAATGCAGCCAGGAGCATCGGTTCAAATTTCCTAAATAGGTTTGAAGAAAAGTGCATCTCTACTATTAATATTTTTTTTTATTTTTTATTTTTTATCACCTAGGTTGTATGTCCTGGTCAAGGTCATGTTTTCTCTAGCAGTCTTTATTACCTATGCACTC
Organism: Mopalia ciliata; assembly: GCA_034783835.1. NCBI lineage: Eukaryota > Metazoa > Mollusca > Polyplacophora > Chitonida > Mopaliidae > Mopalia > Mopalia ciliata. Next base: position 494 of record JAVFBW010187598.1, read on the forward strand.
CAGTTTTACGTTCCTGTTAATATATTATGGCCAACAATAAGAAATGCTCTACCATCGGGACGATTGCAGAAGTATGGGGAATACATCTTTAGAGCTGTCCTAGTTCTTATTACTTGTAAGTATGTTTTAAATTCCAAATGCATTTGTAAGGTCTGTTCATCTTAATGACAATAATTAAAAGTCGCTTGAAATTTAAATTACCTGTGATTACCCAGCTAACACTATAGTTTAGATGGGTTTCAGACAGACATTCTGTATGGTGAGTTACTACATCATGCAGTAATTTAATTGTGGTTAAATCTACACAATGCAGCATTGTTTCGCTATTTCACACATTATGTGGTCCACAATACTGCTAAACTGACCTTATCATGGTACATCATGGTAGAGGGCAGTACATGACAGGTTGGTTCCTGGTCAATTGACAGGTTATATAGATTAGAACATGGTCAATGACAGAACCCTGATTAGTTGCTTCCTGATCAATTTACTGGCTATAAAGAGTAGAAAATGGTAAATGTACCATTATACTAACAGTTTACTAAAGCTGGCAGGCAAACTGTATATCCTAAGGTAGGTTTTCTCTTGTCAATCTCTTACTTTCAGTATTTTGGTTTCCATGGAAATCAGATTTATTTCTCAATAGAACCGTGGAGAAGTACAGATTTCATATGGTATACATTAAATAGACCATGTTAAAAAATCTATCTTTTTAAAATTTCTGTTCATTTGATCAGACATTTACTTAGTGAACTTCTGCTAGTGTGTAGCTTTTTATTTTATTGGGGTTTTTGTCAGTTTTGATGTCCTCAGTTATGCAAATGGTGTCAATTGTTTGAGTCACTTTCACATCAGTACATTCTACATATAATGGAAGCTAGTTATGCGACTTTGTATACATGGGTATGTGTTTTCTTAAAGAAATTTAATGAGTGCACTTTATATTGATCTGCCGACAAAACCTTGAACTTTGGTGAAAATGGTGAACTTTCCTCAATATAGCTTTATGTGCACTTGATAAAAATATTATAGAGGCATGAAAAATACATGAATCAAAAATAAAACCGGCTTACCAGGCTGATTATACAAATATAGATTATTGAAAATCAATATTGTTTATCTTCTGTTTCAGTGGGTGTTGCTGTACTGGTGCCTCATTTAGACCTGCTCATAGCATTAGTGGGAGCCTTTGCCAGCAGCTGTCTTGCGCTAATCTTTCCTCCAATATTAGAGATTATTACCTTCAAAGCAGAAGGGGAGACAATTAGTAAATTTGTCATTGTCAAAGATATTGTGATATCATTGTTTGGATTATTGGGATTTGTCACAGGAACATATGTAACTGTAAAAGAGATTGCTCAAACATTTTAAATTCCAACATAGTCTTGTATAGATTAAGCAATTGTATTTTTGTATGGATTCAAACTGAGGGCCAATGCTACATGATTATATAGTACCTTTTATTTCTGAGTATACTAGTTTTAAAATCAATATTCCATTTTGTGTGTTTGGAAGTGAGCTACCCATTGCCTTGATGGGCAGCATGAAGCAAATGCATTTGTGGTGCCTGTATTCTGTCTTATCATTGTCTCATCTTGTCCAAGTTAGTTGCCAGTTATGTTATGGGTGGTTCCGTCAGCCAGCGGATTGGCACACCATTATATGAGTGAAATAAATGGAATTACAGCATATAACACCAATCAAAAAAACAACTTCCTTCTGTGACTGTCACTCACTGATACTGTTCTGTTGACAGGATGTGGACTGTCATTGTTATAGAAACTTGAGTATCTCAGCTTGTGGCTGGTCAGAAAGGAAGCTTCTAAAGGCAAATTTGTTCACAACAAAATAAACATGCAACATTTTTATTAACTATTTGCTTGTTTACGTAATTAAATGGCCACATGTTCAGAAATTTATTTTATTAATAGAAAAAACTTTTCTAACAGCCCGCGGCCATGGCTCAGTGGTAGCGAGTGCGCTGCCTAAACTGAACCTGCTTCGAAATACCCTTGAATATGACATTAAATACCAATCAAACAAACAAACAAACAATCGAACATGTCACAAGGCGGCAAGATAAAATAAATTTTCTATTCGACAGTAAAGTGGTAGATGAAAACGGTTTGTTTGCAAAGTGTCTAACAATATTAAATGAGTTATGCTCATATGTTTTCCATATTTTTTTCTTAAAAATCATGTTTCTCAAGTTGTGAGAAACATTACTTGCAATATTTACAAAATGAATATCAAACATTGAGTTTTAAAATGGATTTATAACCTGTAGCTATTCTGGCTATGATCTCTACATGTCCTGTGATGCTGATGAAACAATCAAAATATGAAATAGTGAAACATTTATAATAAATTTAATTTTGACTTAATATATATATATATATCTATCAGTTGGCAGTTTTATAAGATGTATAGGTCTCTGGGGTAAGGGGGGGGGGGGGGGATGCATCTTGTGATTGTCATTTGGGGGCTTTACCATCCCCAGTTACATGTAGGGGTGTGTCTGGTGGCCAGTTGTACAGAGCTCCTTCCATGCTGAGACCATCTGTCGATGCTGTCATTTTGTAAATGTCCTGCTTTGTTTTAGGTGAAAACTGTGTTCTTCGTATGAGTGAAATAACTTTTAATACACCCTGAAACTCTAATAAAACAAAACTCTGAATTGAAATATGAACTAAAATTTTAGTTCTTAAAAGTATTATTTGTAGTCAAACATTTTAGTGTAGATATGTATAATGTAGATTATGTAAGAGATATAAGAGCTACTTTTGGGTGTAGGACTTGAGCCCAAGAGGACAAGCCCAAAGGACATGAGCCCAATGTATTTAGGCCATAAGGACAAAAGGAAATATGGACATAAACCCAGAATGATAGATAAAAGTACAACATAATTTCTAAACTACATGTATATCAAATATTTGTATGAATTCTCCTTATAAATGTGGCACATATTTAACATCGTTTAACACTGTTTTTCACCATCATATATAAATATGTCACAATTTTAATTTATATAAATGGGATTATTATACATTAATTAGCTATTAGGTAAACTGTGTATTATGAGCTTTCCTGTCTTACTATAACATTATTTTAAAACTTGTCTGTGTATACATCTTTTTTTTTAAATATCACCAAAATTGTACTTTTATTTATCATTCTTTGTATGAATTATGGCTTATATCCATATTTGAAATAAGGGCTCTTGACTCATGTACTATTGTGCTTATAACATTTGATTCATTTCCTATTGGGCTTAAGTCCCCTGGGCTCAAGTCTGCATCTTGCTACATACATGTACATATCTAAAGTCTTGGAAACATTGTGACATGTGAGTCCCCTGGGCTCAAGTCTGCATCTTGCTACATACATGTACATATCTAAAGTCTTGGAAACATTGTGACATGTGATAGATACATCATGTTTAATCCAAAGTAACATGTGATAGATATCATGTTTAAATGTGATAGATGAGACTCCCTCTGTACAATCTTCTGTAACAGGAGACAGGTACTTCCGGTTTTAATCCAATATAACATTAGACATTATCTTACCATCCAATGTAACAGGAGAGAGCCTGTTTCATTGCAGATATTAAGACATTTTTAACCTTGTAATCCAATGTATTTAATTAGTATTTTACTACCATGACTGATTCTGCTTTTAAAACATAAAAAGGCCAATTCCCTTGGCAACCAATAACAGCTGAGGCTTCAATACAAGGGTCTCTAAATCTTTTTTTTATGTTACCTGTGTACAAAGGTGTTTTAATGCTGTTCTAATTCACCAGCTTCCTTGTTGCTTAGACCCACTAGATTTAATCTAATAATAAATACTTGTTTGAATGGACCTGGCTTTTGACCCCCCCCCCCCCCCCCCCCCAAGTATACACAAGATGTAGACAATAAAAAGTATACATCATGATGTAAAGAAGTCTTTGTAACAGTGCGAAACTTGAGCTGGCTTTAGTTAAACACTTTTCCAAGCGGGCTTAATGCAGATATGTGGACAGTCTATGTTTTTAACCAGCTTAGAATGTTTCCTCTGTTTAGATCTGAATTGGTCGGAAGTGCTGTTACAGACTTTGATTGTCTATTTTGAGCATATAGCTTACAGGGTTTTAAAAAACTTATATAGGTGTAATCTAATGTTATATAAAAATTTTAATCTGTACATATACTCATCATAAGCTGTATCATTGTCACACTTTGTTCAGGGGGTTTTTTTCTGTTTTTTTTATGATTCATTGTGACAGAGCTGATATTTTCTTTTGAAATATGGTTTTGATTATCTTCATAAATCATGGTGCTAAATGTATCTATTTATGTTCAGCTGCTCCCTGTACACACTACTTCATAAATACACAAAATACTTACATAAATAAAATAATATCATGATATTAACATGCAGTAGTGAATAATATTAGGTTTAAAATTTCGAACAACATGATACACTATTTTTTAATTTGTTATACATGTGTAAAAAAAATTGTAAATAATAAAATTTATATATCTTTTTTTATTGATAGTTTTGAATAATATTCTAGGCGTGTTCTTTGTTTGTTTTATAATGAGTAAATTCAGTGCATTATTCTTGGGTTGTTCACTGTTTGCTTGATAATGGGTTATTCAGTTCATTATTCTATGGCTGATCACTGTTTGCTTGATAATGGGTTATTCAGTTCATTACTTTAGGGTTGTTCATTATTCACTCCATAATTGGGTTTGTCAGTTCATTATTCTAGGGTTGTTCATTGTTTGCTTTATAATGAGTGAGTCAGTTCATTATTCTAGGGTTGTTCATTGTTTGATTTGTAATGGGTGAGTCAGTTCATTATTCTAGGGTTGTTCATTGTTAGCTTTATAATGAGTCAGTCAGTTCATTATTATAGGGTTGTTCATTGTTTGCACCATAATGAGAGAGTCGGTTCATTATTATAGGGTTGTTCATTGTTTGCGCCATAAAGGGTTAGTCCGTTCATTATTATAGGGTTGTTCATAGTTTGCTTGATAATGAGTGAGTCATTGTTTGCTTTGTAATGAGTGAGTCAGTTCATTATTCTAGGGTTGTTCATTGTTTTTGCCATAATGGGTGTCAGTTCATTATGCAAAGGTTGTTCATTGTTTGCCCAATAAAGAGTGAGTCAGTTCATTATTTTAGGGTTGTTGATTGTTTGTGCCATGAAGGGTTAGTCAGTTCATTATTCTAAGGTTGTTCATTGTTAACTGTTTAATGAGTGAGTTGGTTTATTATTTTGGGGTTGTTCATTGTTTGCTTTATAATGGGTTAGTCGCTTCATTATTCTAGGGTTGTTCATTGTTTGCGCCATCATGAGTGAATCGGTTCATTATTCAAGGGTAATTCATTGTTGGCTTTATAATGAGTGAGTAGGTTCATTATTCTAGGGTTGTTCATTGTTTACGCCTTAATGTGTTAGTCTTTTCTTTATTCAAGGGTGGATCATATTTCCATGATCTGTACCCCCAGGTCCTTGACAGCCGTGTTAAATCTGTCCTTGAACTAGAAGATGGTGCCGCAGTTTTTTAAAATTTCGATTAGATCAATCACAGTGGATTTGTTCATCTATCCCACCTTGCAAAGTCTTATAAAAATGTACAATACAACTTTCAGATAACATTTTAAAAAATCAGGGACGAACCGATACAAAATGAGACACCGTTTACTAGATCGCATTGTGATCTTCCCAATGGGACAAATTTGAAGTTTCTAACACGAATAGTCTCTGTTAGGAATCATTCCTAAGAAACTATAGGCACAACTTTATCACCTTTCGTCTCTCTTAGAAACAGGACCACAGTAGGGCCATGATTAAAGACAACTGTTTTTCGAACTAAACTTATTATTATTATAAATATTGGATATATTCAAAGAAAAACAACTGTATTGCACTTGCACTCAAGTCAGCATAACGGGTCATTAAACAGGCAGGAATGACGTCATTTTTCGAAAACACGGTCGGTTATGGATGCATTGAAAGGCATCTGTAATAACACACCGTATTCACAATCTTGGCCATCGAAGCGCAATGTTAATCTGTTGCAATCGTATCAAAATTGCTACTTGAATAACACATAGCATGTTTTCATTTGACATGCGGTTTTAAAAATTCCGGTTTTTAATACCAGGTTGATTTGTACAAGCGGTTGTTTGTTGTTGTCGTTTCGCTTGGGGACGGAACCCTCACTTTAACTTTAATTAACTAATTAACGACTATGCTAATTCGATTGCAAGTGCAATACAGATATGCAATAAAAGTTATAAGTTAAGGTTGAAAAAAGGTTGTCTTTCCCATTAAGGACTCTACCGCTAGTCAAGGGTAAAATTTTGATTTTTTTTTTTTTTTTTTGCCTTTCTGAAATCTTTTCATAATCTTCATAATGCAAAAAGTTTGACCAAAAAACGTAGTATTTTAGAATGTTTAGAACTAGAATTTAGAAAAACCCTATGACGATTTTTTTAGTTTAAATACCGGTCTACACAGACATGCAAGTTTGAGTGGAAAATCTCAAACCATCTAAGAAAAATTAATGTTACAAACAAGGGTCTGTTTTACAAAAAAAAAATTGACGTTTTTGTTTATTTTTGTCATTATAAAATAAAACGAATAATAATATGGCATTATATTTAGAATCTTGAAATCCTCTGCTTTCTAAATATATATGATCAGTTATGACTTCTGATATGATGTTAATATAATCATCCTTTGGAAATACCCACAAAAGCCACGAAAAGATAAGAGGGGCATTTTTTAATCTTGACTAGCGGTAGAGTTCTTAAGGTTTGATGTCAATAACATAACATAGGGCTTTGTGGGTTACAACTTCTGGTTTATTATCGGTGTAATCCAAAAAGCTATGGTGTGTACATCAACTTCTAAATGCCTGTAAAACCAGCTACATGTTTATAGTTTAAATATGGAGGTATAGCAGAAGGTGTGACAACTCCACCACGTCAAAGGGTACAATGGTCAATTCTGCCAGACGGCTCACAGCTTGACTTGATACAGTTGATTGAACATGATTTGCCCTTAAAAGCTTAATTCACGCAGGCGCACATATGGTGTCACGGTCACGGGGTGTATATTGGCTTTGCGGTAAAGCCGATTTAGCTACCGTAGTGTCTGCTTGATTAGGTGTTCAACTCTAAACAACATGACAGTTAGTGTCAACATGCAAAACATAATCCTTTTCATACTTATTAGGCTGGTTCAAAAGGTGGTTCGAATTGCTCCAGGGGGTTAAATAGGGTATACTTCAACAATTGGCAAACATTAGTAGCAATCAAAGGAAACACAAGATCACTGCTTTTTATAACAAATATATATATATATATATATCTTTGAACTGGTTTAACCGTCGCGGAAGAGAGATATAATTCGTTTGTTGGAATAGACACTCGCAGAAATGCGAAATGTATTCAAATTGCAACTTTGAAATGCTTTAAAAGATTTAAGCAGATTTCCCCATGTTAATTACATGGGTAAGACCAAAACAAAAATTATAATTTAGTGTTAGGATTTAAAGATGAATTATTTGTCTCACACGGACAGGTGGTATTTTTTAAATTTGATTTGATTAGTTGACTTGAATCGGTTAAATTTCATCACGGTTCAAGCTGGATCCACTCCAGAGTGTTTTCCCTTTCTCTTTTCTATATACGTATACGATCTGTATGTGATCGCCTTCGGCTTCCATGTCAAAATGGTTGTTTTCGATCAAGGGGCTTTGTGCTCCATGAAAATAGTGTTAAACCCTTACCAAACAAACTGAATTATTGGGTTAGTGTTAACCTGAATCCCTAAGAACACTCTGGAGTGGATCCAGCTTAGATCGTGATGAAATTTAACCGATTTAAGTCAACTAATCAAATAAAGTAAAATAAAAAATACCACCTGTCCGTGTAAGACAAATAGTGCATCTTTAAATCCTAACACTGAATTATACTTTTTGTTTTGGTGTCTGGTAAAATCTTACAATTGGGCATTTTAAAGTTGCAATTTAATGTAAAGGACTAACAGTTTCGCCGTCATATTTCACTGTATGATGAGACTCGGACTAAGTAAAGGTTGTGGAGACACGTCATCTGACTACATATTTGCATATATATACACGCTTACAGAGACCCGTGTATTAATCTTGGATGGCAAAGATGTGAAACACAAAGCATTTGTGTATTTTTCACTGGTCCTGTAATATAAATAACTTATAATAGTTATAAGCCATAAGTTAAATTGCTGCTGTATAATGATTCATGAATTTTCATTGGATATATATTTTGAATAAATGAAGAGAGAAACATTTGTTTTCCTCCACAGGGATTCTAACTGATGAACATGGTTTACAGGCCTAACACTCTACCGACTGATCTATATATATCGCTTTTTAGAAATATATATATCTATGTATAGAAATTAATTTCAATTTATTAATCGATAACTCTGAGTGATTGAGATATGAGCATATATTAAAGAGTGATGATCAATGGGAAATCTCTTATATAGACGAAGGGGGAAAAGTCGCGCTTGTATTGCCTATTGTAAACTTAGTTAGCCCGGCTAAGCGATGCCCGATATTCAACTATCATGTAGACAGATAGGAGTAAACAAAACTTGATAACTTGTTTAATCAGACCGATAAGCGTCACCAAGTTAATTCCACCTCTGCTGCGACTACTGTCTGCTTCATTAGGTAATTTATTATTACTGCTTCAAATATATTATCATTCTCCTTTCGTGCAGGACTAGTTCGGAATAAAAATCTTGAAAGTGGATTAATATAACCCAGAAAAAATGTGGTCGACAATTTGCCAGAAATAATTAAGTATGTTCAGCCTCTCACACATTAAAAACACAGACGTTACCAGCTGCTGATGTATTTAACCATACTGCATGACGTTTTGGGGGGATTAGAAACTGTCGTGTCCCAAGTGTGTTATTAATAACGTCAGGGTGTGTTCGTTCTGTTTTTGTCTGTCCGAGAGTTTGTTTTCTCGTTTTTCAAATACAATTTAACGTTAGATCTCACCAGAACGACTAACCTAATTTTTTTCAGTCCTATTATTTAAACAATGATGCGTTTGTTCATTTTTTCTTCTTCTATATGTTTTTTTTTAAATTGAACTCATTGTCTATGCATTATAATTTAAGGTCACAAATGTCACTTAACCTACCTGAACTCAGAAAAAATTAAAATGTGTTTACTAAGTAGGCCTTCATGTGGAATAACATTTTGTTTTTTGTGCATTGCATTCCAAACCTCATATATCCCTTGCAGTCTAGACCTCAGAAAAAGACAATTTCATAGCATACTTCAAATACTACATACATTTTACTCCCTATACCGGTATATTATGTTGACTCAAGGACAGGATTGGCCTAATTAATTTAAACCAAACTCTGGTTATCTAATATGGGGTGTTCAATGAAAAGATGTGGGAGTAAAATATTAACTATGATCGTAAGCATATGGTGTGAGGGAGTTTCACGGGATTGCAAGAACATCAGAAGAACAGCTAAAATTCTTGTGATCGTAGACAGGATAGTAAGACACTTCCGTATCAGTTTGATTGGTGTTCAACATCGTACTCGAGGGCGGATTGTCCACTTCACCGTATATAGTACCACAGCCTTATTACGGTGGAAAACCGAGAGGAAACTCGTAAAAACCATCCCCGCGATTGCCGGAGCCTCAACATGTGACTCTCTCATATACCTGAGAGTCGACAGGCGGACTCGATCCCGTGAACGGTAAATCGAAGCAGGTTCAGTTTAGGAAGCGCACTCGCTAAACTAAAATCCTACTAAAAAAACTTGGAAAATAATGTATTTGACACCTTAGGATATACTTAATCCAGGTGGTTCCTTGCTGTGATCCGAGATAGATGATATAGATTGTGTTT
>JAVFBW010187609.1:0-10425 GCA_034783835.1 Mopalia ciliata
GCATGAGTTTGCAATAGTGCATTAACATGATCTAAGGGTTGGGCAGGTAAGCAACATGATAATGTAACAAAAAAAAAAAAAAAATACTGTAGGCCTACAACAGTTAAAGTGTGAACGATATGGTAGGTTGGAAATTTTAATAATCATCATTTAATCATAGACCACCACTCACCAGACACCACGACATCCATGATAATTGTATAATGCACTGTGAAAACTGGTATCTGTTACATTGACAGCAGTACATGGCTAGGTAATAATTAAGACGTATGCGACGTACATAACAGATACCTGGACATAGTCACAGTAGTGCCAATAGATGTCGAAAGCTGTATTTAAATAGATATTTAAATTAAAAATGAAAACCCAACTTGCACTCGCCATTAGGTTTTACCTAATTTCATATTATTTTTTTTCTTGGTTTCTAGTTTTTCCTTATATAATTTGGTACAAACCCATACGGTAATTAATCTGCCTGAAAGAAAATTTCAGAGTAGAACTTGACTCGGATATGATATGTCAATCGTAGCTATAGCATATGAAATGGTGGTTTTATTGTGTGACACTTGCAGCACGCGCGTCACTTCCGGTTTGTAAAACTTTGATTACTGGTTTAATGTTATTGAGGGCTGTATTCTTACTCTAATCATATTTAAAAACGACCAAAACCCACTTTAAAATCGCGTACCTTCTCCCTTAAGCTTGCCGGCGTACTTATTCTACGTTTATGTCCACTGGTTCGAGTCTGTCTGTCGCCATAAAGTGTTTGGCGGAGTCTTGCGACTTGACTTCGGCAATCGCAGAGGTGGTATTTATCACGTTTCCTCCCGGTTATCCATCATGTTTAAGCAAGATACAGTGTGCAATAGACGATCCATGGTAAAACAAGTTTAATACCTTTGAGAATAAAATTATCTTTGTGACCTGATTTGACACGCACCAAAGTTATAACAGGCTTGATAGAAAATTCGTCATGTATTCGGCTGAACAAAATAATGGCAACGACTATAACTGATGTGTATGTGCAAAAAAAACAAAACAAGAAGAGGCAAACACGTTGGAAATCAGAATAGGACTTGTAAGTCAACCCATGTGATCTGTGAACGAGATTTACAAGGCCTTATATCATCATAATTATTATACATTGGTATTGTAATAACTCTACTCGAAAGGAGATGGAATAGGCAATCGTAGACGGACGAAGCAGACGAAGCTACCTTGCTTTATTACCTGCTGGAGATTTACTAATCAACTTTTCAGCCGGGTAAGTGGTCTCTCCGACACAAGTGTTAATCAGGTCCTCGCGTTACGACCACCCAATTCGGTGGAAAATCCTATGTTATCGAAAAGCGTTTCCGGTACGATATAAAATTGGCAGTGCTTTTTTAAAAACAGGTCGTTGAGCTGTTGCAGCAAGTGAAATTACGTAATTCGAAAAGAAGAAAACCAACAATTTATTTTAAGAAAAAAGTACGTCCTTGTATAAATCTGTAAAGCGGCCAAATCGCGTACATGAACGGAAACTAAGCTGAACACAGTTTTATTGCAGTATAAAAAGCAGTAAAAAACTACTCGAACAAGGGAAAAAAGATACATTCTTTCCAGATAATTCATTTTGGTTGAAAACAGTTGACGGAAAGTGTTTTAGTCGGTATTATGTAAAAAAAACAACAACATGGCACATATTATATCAATGCATTTGAACCGACGATTGGAAAACGCACAAGCTTTAAGCTGTATTGATATTTATGAGGTTGATGCAGTCAGATTGTGAAATCCGTGATGCGATCTGACCATCGCTCACATCACTGTGCATACCATTGAATGTCATTCAATGTCCATAGCTCCCAATCAGGTTTTAGGTCACCTGAATATGCTTGGTAGAATAGTTAGATTTTAGGGGTCTGCGGAGATGCAATTTTAACTACAATATTATTTTTTCGTTCAACATGGGGATATGCTGGTAAATTTCAGCAAGATTTTGATATTAAACTCAAGTTCCTAGAATTATTTATTTATCTTCTATTCAGTGAAAAAATGGTATAATTTCGCTTATGTTCAGGTAACATTGTATTTTCATTCTGTAAATTCATTGAACTTTATTTCCACACGGTACATCGTATAGTGTGGAAATCTTGTCACCATGGCAGCATATCTGGTTGGGATATGAGTTGGCTGGTTAGCCAATCAGAATTGAGTACGAGCTAAAGTAAGGGGTTACTGGAAAAAAACAGCCATTCTAGCTGCTTTCACTCAACTGCATTGTCGCGTTTTATTGTATACTAGTATTTTGAAATTGTTTTGTATTAAAGTTACAAGAGAACTCGGAATTGTTTCCGCATAATGTAGTAATACTGGTTATAGTATTAACCAATGTTAAGTGGATTTCATCTTATCACTTTTCCAGACGGTCTTTTCATTTGCTGTATAGTAATTGTTTTTATCTTTGGTTTTTAGGGCGAAGATGCAAGTATATCAGGTTCAACATACAATATATACATTCAACAATAGAAGAGCATGGCATGCGAACATGGTTTAACATTAAGTTACACAGAGAATGTAATTGTTCATCATTATTGTAACCTGTTGTGAATATGAATTTAAGAAGTTGGCCGCGCTTTGCATGGTGAAATAAACAGCACACCTGCTTGTTTATATTGGTTGTTGAGTTATTCATACAGGGGCTGTAGGGGTGACAAGTGTGTTTGAAGGTGTATTTGTAAACATGAGTTAAATGTGTGCCCACTTGACGGGTATCTGAAAAAGATTGATTGATTGATTCATTAGTGTTTAACGCCACATTCAGCGGTATTTCAGCTACGCTGTGGCGAGAACATAGTTCAAAGTTTTTACCCAAGGTTGCATATCTCAAGAAAAAACCAAATCAGACTGCACACTTGGCAGTTAATATCAAAAAGAGAAACATTTTTTGGGGGTATTTTTTTATTTTTTAATTTTTTTATTTTTTTAATTTTTTAATTTTTAATTTATTTATTTATTTATTTTTTTATATAATACAATATGTCAATATAAAATGTTTAATTTCGAATCTAAAAGAAAATTTCAAACTCGGACAACGAATCAACCTTAACAAACCAGATTACATCAGATGAGAACCAGAGATTATAATACAGTGTATTGATAAAGTTGAAGGTAATTGTCTCGAAAATGACAGACATTTTTAATTTAAAAAACAATCTTTTATTTAAAATGATTGAGGAGTGGAAGAACAGCACATGCTATCTGTTCACCAGTCAATATAGCCTTTGTAAAATCTGTATTCACTCTCTGTCGATATGAATTGGTTGATAATTTCGCATACGGATTTTATTATTGATGGTAATGACAGGTAAAATAACACTCTATCAGGCGGTGAGAGGATTCGGACATCTTATCGAATGACAACTTACAAATAAAATGGACAAAGATTTCGTGATGGTAATATGTTAAACTTAACGAATCCCGTCTTGAAAAAAAATTCGTTCGTTTGTTTGTTTGGTTGGTGTTTTACGTTATACTCCAGGATATTTCGCTTATATGACAACTAATTATCCACTTCACAGTTTTCGTATCTAAATGAGATGGACAACCGAAAGGAAACTTCGTTGAATTAGGACAAGTAACCACTAAGCCGCGTTGACATGCCCTCGAAAAAACTATGTTAATTACTGAAAAGAGCTGTGAAATGCCACATTGTGTGCAACGAAATTTGCACCATGACAATGAATTATTTAGAGTGAATTATTTTTTGCTAATTATATCAGCGAATAACCAGCCGATTGCATTCATAAATACGCTTAACAAAATTGCCTGGGTCCAAATTATTGAAATGCCTACAACATAAAATCGTAATCGCTTAATACTTTTTCGATTTATGCATTGCTATTCAGGGGATCAAACACTTAGATGACGTTTTGCAAGGCGCTTAAAAAAGATTAAGAGAAAAAATGCCCTAATTCTATACCATTTCAGGAGTTATTGCGCGTTAGATATATTTTTTGGATCTGTGAATTATTTTCATTTATCGTTGTTTGAAAAGATTACATCTGAACACAAAATCGTTGAGCCAAAAAGCGTGTTTCCATATATATATATATATATAAGGCCAAAGTATAAACGTTTAAGTGTTAAACAAAGGTAAGCCAAGCAGCAATTCGTTTAAGTCATCAAGTTTTCAATATTTTTCATACTGCTTCAATTAAAAGGCTAAATCGAATATTTCCGAGCACATTCATTGGCTGTTTCTGAACACAATCTGTGGCGACAGTAAAATACTATTCCTCAGTATATTGCGAAGAGCTAGAATGCGGTTTATGTTGTTCATTCAAGTTAAGTATTTTCTGTAGTTAAGCGAAACTCCCGGAGAGGACGCCCCAGACAATGCTAACACATTCTCGGAAAGATGGGAGTCGTAAAATAGGCGATGAGACTTTGCAAATAAAATCAGACAAAGGCGCTTAGCTTTAGCCGCGTAGAAAGCGGAAGAGCAAACCGATTGTTCGGCGAATAGGGAATTACAGGAAATTGTTTCTAAGGGGCGGTCTGGTCGCTACTAAGGTTTACTGGTAACTGAGGACTTGTTATGGTTCCAAAATAACGAAACTTTCGTATGTGTGCTTTGGGAAAACAATTTATGTTGTACGCGGTTGCATCATTTTGGGTTTTGCGGACTCTTTTGATATGATATATTAAAATGGTGTCTTCTTTTATAGCTCAAATATCCAATTACCAATGTGAAGTTAAACTTAACATTGTTGATTTCTAAATTGCTGGCGAACGTAAGCAAATTTATTTGTGCCAAACTCCCATAGCATGCTGGAGCACTTTTCGATTAACACCACATGAGCACACGAACGCAATAGATACGCACTGCCTGTAAGGGGGGTCGGAGCAGTGCCCTGAGTGCACGAAAAATCAAATTCATTATGTTTAGAATTGTATGCGTTCCACTCCAATTTCCACTTGGAAATTAAAATATATGTATGTTCTAAATAAGTACTTTAACAAGATTCAACATACTCTTATGTACAGGAAACCTGTTAAAGAGATGAGTCCCTTTATGTTTTAACTATAAATGAAACGATCGTTCGTGTACGCCTGATTGATCGTGACACAGAAAAGAAAATTTTTGGGATAACACACGGCAAAAAAATAACAGCATAAACTTACTACAAGTTAATCAAAATGACCAGGGTTAGTTTACCTTGTGGGCTAGTGTAATGTTCCAAATTTTATATAGTTTATAGCTGCTTTGCACCGGTCAAGAGACATATATTTGCCGATGTAATTAGTTAATGACAGTCTGTAAACGTGTGATAAGACTTCACCTCCATACGGTCAATTATCGCCAAATTGTACTGAGGCGAAAATATCCAGCCAGTACCAAAATGGATTAGTGTAGACGTCTATGACCTGAAGGTAGAAGAGTCTTGTCTACAATTGGACCAGGATGCTATCCCAATGACTATCATCTGGAACAAATCCTTTGATGACTGGGCCAAGGTCTCATCTGTTCAGACAACGTGCTACAGTGTTTTTACGGCAACGATTTACTGGCAAAAAGATACACAGGATGTCATATTGTCAACAAGTGTAACAAAATTCGAAGGTGTTCCTGAATTGAAACTTATAATTTAAGAGCAAAATAACCACTCTGTTGGAATGTTTTTTCATAAGAGTGGGACTATGTTTATTTAATTTCTAACTGTAACGCATTAGTTATATTATAATTTAAAATGTACTATTTTCATTGATTTCGAATTGAATACATCAGTAACTGGTCGACTAGATTATGTTACTAAAATTTAGTGTTTAGTGAAGACAAAAATAAGTACCAGATGATAAAGCACACCTGTTTCTTTATGTTTTTATTCGACATATTTTATTGAGAGAATTAGATAATATGTTGTGGATTGATTAAGCCTTAGTATTGTTAATGATAGTATTGGAATTTACATTGAAATGTTTTGCAGAGGTGAAATTCAGTTTTTGCAACGTTTTGAAGATTAGATCTTTTGGGTAGTTTTGTTTCTGTAGAAGAATTCATCAAATGAACCATGCCACGAAAAAAAAAACAACATATATGTCTTCATTTACTTGTTAAGCCTAGGCTCGCACTAAACAGAATTTGATGACTATGACCAGGATTACAACCTTCTGAACATATTTTTTTTTTTACTTGAAGTCTGTTTGGTTGTTTGAATGTAACGACAGTGTTCTGATTGTGTTTTTTTTTTGGCTGAAGTATCTTACTACAGATGGTTTTATTGACCAGGTAATATCTGATTAAGTTACGCACCCATTAAGAAATGATTATATTATGTAGCGATATAATATTTGCATGGAATGAGTCAATTTAGACTCGGACATTTTCTTATTATGTCGTAACTTTCATATTAAAGATAGTTGATGTAATGAATTAATATTAGAAACGAAATGATTGCAGAGTATCAAAATCTATACAAGTATATATCTATTGACTTGAACAGGGCTCGACGCTGCACGAATTGCGTGTGTGTCTATTGTTCACGTATTCCCGGCAAATGAAAAAGACTGATTGTTAATCATCTCACTTACGTTACATAGCCGGCCTATTTTGTTACAGGGATAAATTATCCTTTGACTCCAATAACAGACTGGTTCATAAAATAAATCCAATTTTCTCTTTTCCATACATGTTCTGATTTCTCTTATCAATTAATAACACGGTCGATTTCTCAAATTATTTCTTATCGTGAATGTTATTTTCCAGAGTTGGCTAATTGAGCGGTCGGATTGGATCACAATGGCTGTGGGTATATTGGGTACGATTTCTGGTATATCATAAGAGCAATCAATTCCAGCCTCAATTTAATACCAATACAATTATCCCCCCTCCCCCCCCCCCCCCCCCCCCCCCCACTTTTGCGGTTTCCTCACGTTTTTTCGAAGCACTCAGTTAAGAAACAATGAAAAGAAGAAATCCTCATATAGCATAAAAAAAACCTCTAGTACGACGCCAATTCCCGATCAAACACACGTTTACCACACCTAATTTCGATCCGACGTATAAAATAACAGGGATGCTTCCGGTCACACAGGATAATGGTTCGTTGGCATTTGGGAGGATCCCTCTCAGTGTCTCAACATGCACGCTTTGCACAGTCTTCAAATGCATGAAATAGATTAGCATTGATCAAATAAATACACATATAAAATATTTATATTGGTGCAAAAAGAAAGTCATCCAAAGATGTTTACAAGTGCGGGAATAAAAATCATTAAAACCGTCACGGTCTGGCCTTCGTGACAATGTGTATACACCGCATGATCATAAACCAGACTTACGTTTTGTAGTAATATTCGGTAAAATTTCCTAAATGGTTCGGTCCTCGACAGACAATTTACAACTGTATAAGTACAATGGGACAAAGTAAAAATACAGATAAATGCAAATCTCATTTAATGTAACTAACGCATTTAAATACTCTTACACGAATTTTATGTTGTTTAGTTTAACCAGATTAGACATTTTAACATTTCAAGCTGCAGCAGGATGTATTTGTTACCTGGCGAAAAGTAGAGCTCCGCCACCATTCTAAGCAATATTCTCGGACCAACTTGCGAAGATTTTAACTCGGAAGTATCACCGAGACATCTTGCCCAGTTTCCGATATTTCGGAAACCAGCTTTCATCGCGCAATGATACTCATCGCATCACAGCGTGGATGGACTTCACAATACTTTGTAAACAACACGCGTTTGCATTTTATCTGTTATTATAAAATGTGACCTTTTGAGATAAAAATTGTCTATACTTTGGTTTCGGTTCTGTTGCATTTACTTGTTAGACGACATCCTTGCACAGATCAATAAACGCCTTTTGTCATTTTTTGTTGTTGTACGATTTCAACATAAGAGCGTGTAATATTTTTAAAACTGAGGCCATTTCTAGGTCAATACACCCAGCCTGGGATCGAGCCTTAGTTTAACCAAAATGAAGAGATGTAAGCCGTTCAAAAAATGTTGGTCTCATGCTGGCACACCATCGTATAAATGTAATAACCAAAAGTACAATGATAGATCGAAATTAAATAAAACTCAATTTACCTGCTTTTAAGCTTATTTGGATATGACTTGTTCAATTATTACTGCCTGACGCTACCATTTCACGATGCAATCATTGTATGAAGTTTATCAAGCTGCAACATCAACTTTTACACAATAAATGATGCTGAATTTATCAAGTGTCAAGCTGTGCACTATCCTCTCTCCTATAACATAGTAACCTGCAAATGTGGATATGCAATCTCTACATGCCTGGCAAACCGACAACGTGGTATGTTATCTTCTGGAACTAGTATTTGAATTATGAGTGATATTGATGTCTTCCACAACCTGCACTGGTCCACAAGACACTATAATATATTTGGTTAGGCTTAATTGTTAAGACACATTTTCCGAGCGTAGACTAGGAGAGAGTGGCTGAGTGGTCTAGGTAGTCGGCATTTACTGCTGGCGATCCGGTGACCGACTCTTATAAAATATCATGTATTTGTCTAAAAATGGAACCACACTCTGTGTATGTTAATAATCTCAAGTCAATCGATCTTTGTTTTCACACCTGTGGTGCACTCATTTGTATAAATAGGCAGCATACATGTACTTAAGTCATTCTGAACGAGTAATCCATACCAGGGAAGAGGCCCTAAAACCATAATTACAAACATATATTATTTTCGTTAGTTTGAGATAACCCTTTCTAAGTTTGAACAGATTATTGTTAGGAAAATTTTGCTGGTTGAAGCCCGCCCGGGAATCGAATCCACGACCCTCCTCGGCCAACTAGAATCTGTTCAAACTAAGGAAGAGTTATCCAAAAATAACGAAAATGCTCTAGATTAAACTCGCCGTTATCCGCTTCGTACAGTTCTGGAATTATGTGACGGTGTATCAGTCATCTTTGTAATGCTGTTAATAATACATGGCTGAGAGATTGTTGCGATTTCCACTTACGACTCCAGCAGTCCCTGATGCTTAAAATCTGTAGGTATTGATTCATTTTCAACGTCAAAGTCATTGCAAAACATGAGTTTACATCAGTATCTTTCATTTAAAACATCCGAACTTCGTAAACGTCATCCATATAATTAATTTACCCATCGACACGTTTTAAAATCGACTTCGACGCGGAACACAGGCAGTATGTTAATATTGTCTTAGGTTGATCAACTTTGTGGTTCGCCAAATCTTGGGAATATTTCATTTCCACACTTGCTTGTGAATTAAGTTCGGGTGAATGTATGGTGTAAACTTCTTTTAATACAAAAACCCAGGAATAATCAGCAAAAAGATTGATCGGTGATACCTTAGAACTGGATTCTCCGCCTTAAATATCAAGGTTAGTCCGCCAATAACGTTTAGAATGGGTCCGCCACATGATTCCCCAGCAAAAACGTGTTGGCGAAGGTTTATCCAAAAGTCGCAGATGGAGTTAAAAAACTTAATAGTTTTAATGGTTAAAAATAATTAAAACGTAGGCATAACACCTTCAAATAAAAGGATTGATGGGTTTTTAAAGAATATCAACGACCTTGCTGCAATGTGATTATGGAGTGGTTATTCCCCTCTCCCGTGTACTACACCGGTTAACAGTCAAATCAATACAAACATGAGATTCGTTTGTTTGTTTGATTGGGGTTTAAGGTCGAACTGAATAGTATTTCACTTACATGATGACGGAATGTCCGTCTAACGCTACTCCTGGCATAAACACGGTGGTAAACCGGGAGGTACGTGTAAACTCATATGATTTCGTGCGAAAGGCGTGCAGGAAACCGTTGACGGTACATACAAGTAGCATTATTAGGTTACCCCCATACAAAGGTGGCTTGAAGACTTAAAATGCTTGTCGTGTCGGACAATGAATGATCGCCAAATGCTATGGAAAAAATATTACCTGAGGAATATCACACAGTTGAAACCGGAAATTTAACGCTGAATACCATTTGTTCCACGGCTAGGAATACGGCGGCCGTAGGTCCCCGAAATCGAAAAATACATGCGGCGGCCACAGAGGAGATGCACTGACCTCATGATCACCCTGGGGCATATCCCTATCTTTTACAGGCCGTAGGGGTAGGCATGGGATTATAGCGCAGAGTTTATTGTTTTTATTTCCGAGAGCAAACGCTCATATGGCGTAAGACCACTATTATTCACTTCTGTTTTGTCCGCCTCGAATATAGTTCTTACTAAAAATGGTTTGCAGTCTTGTTTTATTTATTCTGGCCCTGGGAATTGTTTTTTTGTGGAGTATTTGTATTCATGTGAAGTAATTGAGCAGAGGTTTCTGGTCAGTGTAATATTTTAGCCTAAATAGGTCACATTTGGTGTATTTATCACCATTTGATGGAGGGGTGATTGGGTTGTTGTTTACATTCCGAG
>JAVFBW010187620.1:0-10425 GCA_034783835.1 Mopalia ciliata
GCAATTATTCCCCAGCTGACAATTCCATTACGTTTGTGTCAACGTAGTCTAAAACTCTCGTCTGACTATTTGTGACTAGTTTAACATCCATTTAACTTAATTAAATTATATCTATATATATATGGCAAGCCGTGTTATCACTTCTACCTTAATTATACATATGTCGAATTCATTTTTTGCTTTTATTTTACTTATGTACAATTTTTTGCCATATATGCAGAATTTCCCTTTTTATATATGTTGAAAAGATTTTCACCTATGTGAAAAACAATTTTACATATGTAAAATACAAATTTATTTTACATATGTAAAATCTTTTCAACATACATGAACTATTTTTCACACCAGCAAAATAAAACACGAACCCCTAACTATTTCACATATGTGAAAAAGAATGTCACTTTATTATGTCAAATGAACTGTTCTCCCCACTGCAGGGGACCATATCCAACCTTCGTTGGTGCTCCTATCGTCTTGTGCAAACTTTCAAGATGAATGCAAAGACGATATGAATATATTCCGCATTCTGTGCAAGTTCAGCATCAACAGGGTACCCTCCAAAGTCGAGAGAGAAACTGCCCCCTACCCCCCCCCCCCCACCCCCTTGCAGCGAGATTACAACAACAACAAAGCAAATTTCCTCTTTCTACTTACAAATACAAGCTGGCTACTGGACATAGAACAGCACTAGTTTTTATTTTCAACATAGTATTTATAGACTATATATTGTCTCATAGCGTTCGCTCTTCCAATTGCCAAGCGAAAAATGTCAACACAATCTATAGGTGCGTATGAAATGGTCATACATTTGATATTTTCAGTTATCGAGATTATAATTGGTTTTGGGTGCCAATCGTTGGCCCTATGTTGGGGGCGATTCTGGGCTGCTTCGTATATAACGTTTTCATCCAAGCCCACTGGCCTCGATTAGACGAGGAAGAACCGATCGACTGTGTGGACCATGGCAAAGGGCTATCAGCTAATGGTCGCAGCTCTTTGACCGGCACCGAAAAGGAACACGAGGCTGCCATAGTGGGCTTCGATAACCAAGGTTTCACAGAAGGTTAGTAAACTTTTAGACTAATATTGGGACAAGAAATGTGTTAAATTAATGTCGAGTGTCCTCCTAACATTTACACATCTCGTATCTCCTGTGAACCTCCCCTCCTTCTCTTGCATGATGGAACGATCCAGGCATGTTGAGAGGCATAAAGGAGCTTTAACCTATAATGTTCATTTAAAACGATCTTCTATCCGTATCAGCTTGCGGGACCAAACTAGCAGTTAAACCCCAGTAAACCCAGGCTCTTCATATACAGACGGGGATTTCTACAGCCAGGAACCGCACAACCTTATTGTCTTTTACCCCGCATGAATCTCTTTGCTTCCACGCTGTTCTGTCGAAGCGTTTCCCTTTTGATGGTCGATTTAATTACATTTTTATGTGATATCATCCTGTTTTGATGTCTTTCCCCGCTCATACTTTGTTTATTTTTCCCCTAAAATTTACCATATACGCTGTACATTCAATGTGTCAATCTAATTAAACGACCTAGTCCTGATTGTGTCTCTTGGTGTAATGACCAAATATAACGTCTTGGATAAAGACCTGGTTTCACATGGTGTAATAATACAATTCCTATCAGTTTGCTACAAACACACTGCTTGGTAATCCGGATATAAGTCTCTAGTTATAGTCGTGAACCGAGAGTAAAAGAGTTAATCGATAAGCATATTAATAAAATCAGATCAATACTGGAATTTAACTTAGATTTGTTCTTTGTAGGTCCTTTATTAACCTTATATATGTAAATTATCTATTTGCACGAAAGGTATTTACATTCGTTTATTGTAGGGGTCCTTCCTTTCACCGTATATGTAGTGTTAATTAAGATATTACCCATACACGTAAAGTCTCTCTCCTTTGTATTTTATATATAAACAGTTTCTTTAAGTTTCTCCGGATTTTCCGTTTTGTCCGTGGTCTATACACTCTTGAATATTCTTTCAATAATTAACGTGTTTGGCCGGCCATACTGCAAATTCCGTTTTGACAAGGCAACAATCGTAACATATTATCTGTCTTTTCAATTCCGTATTTGCAACAATTGCAACATATGTGGTTTTTTTTCTATTCCGTATTGGCAACAATCATTACAGTTAATGTTTATTTTTTCATTTCCGTATTAGCGACGATCGTTACATATAATGTGTGTTTTCTCAATTCCGTATTGGCAACAATCGTTATATATTATGTGTGCAACAATCGTTACATTTTATGTGTGTTTTCTCAATTCCGTGTTGACAACAATCAATACATATTATTCGTGTTTTCTCAATTCCTTGTTGACAACAATCGTTACATACTATGTGTGTTTTCTTAATTCCATATTTTTAATTAACTTAATTTTTAGCTCGTTGTCGAAATCCATCGCAAGGTCATGATGAGGTGAAAACTTCCAGATTGTGAGTCCCTGAGCTTCGTTGCTGAAGTCAAAGGCTTCCTGGATGTGGATTATAGAGCAGAGCCTCGGTGTGTCATTGGTTAATTCTCTTCATTTTTTCCGTTATATTTGTGATGAATGATTTATCCATTAGGTCGTCAAAACATGATGTGTGAAATTAGCTACGGGGATTTGCTGATCAAGGATTACCAATCGTTTGACGAACGTTTAGTCTCAAGGGTAACGAAATTCCTGTACGAACTGCGAAGGACATCGATGTGTTATTGTGTAATTGTTTCTTACTTGTACTTATCTGTTAAATACTGAATAGCTATCATCAATATTTACAATTATCAATATGATAGAATAGCTTTATACCAGTATACTCTGTGTTAGCGAACATTTAAATTTCTTTTTATGACATCGGTTGTAATTAATAAATATATCTACATCTTGTTAACTTGCCAACTCTATATTTAGATTTGTCTGTGCCGATTTATACTGAGAAAATACACAGCATTGTGTTAATCTCTTAAGATTACTTTTCAGTTGATTATAATTCTGTTTTGGTGGAAAGTTAATTCAAACTGTGTTACAATACATTTAAAGAGAGTATATTGTAACAGTTATATTTGGCTTCTCAGTTTTATTAAATTTTACTTCCAAACCAGTTTCATGCCGTAGTTCATATTAAACCATCCTTCGTTTTTCTCGCGCACTTTACTTGTATGGAATTAATGTACAGACTCCAACAATGAAGTTGACAAAAAACGGACATTGAATCCCAATCGCTATGTTATCGTTGATATATTAAACGCTGAAGTTGAATCCTAAACGGATTGAGAGAAACAGCAGGTACGGCATAAAATTATTCACAGAAGGCTTCTTCCAGCGGCAGTCGTTACCCCTGGGGTTTAAGTTAGCTGTTATGTCATGAATATTTATAGCAATTTAAACACTTGCTAAACTCTATAATTTGCAGCTGAAATGCACTCTATAATACAAGTGTATCATTACATAACACGGCCAATTTATTGTTAATACGCACGGAATACACCAATCATAGTCAGTGCTATTTAGTTATTCAGGCATGTCATGTATCCAGTTGACCCTTTTCGTTTGGTGTCGTTCTTAAGTAACAAAGATTACAAATGATTCTATTTTTGTATATCTTAAAATATCGATGTATTTTTCATATCATCAGTAATTGTCTATGCATTATATATTGTCTTTACACTGGTATATTTCATGTATCAATAAACATAGGCTTTGTGTGCTGACAACGACTGTTTCTTTTGTTTCCTGTTTCTTTTGCATTCGAATCTAAAATGGCTTTTTGTTATATAAAAGTTAAAATGAAATATATAACAAAAATCCCCATCGTGTAATATAAAACCCGGTTATCCTATATAATAGCTCTTTATTAAGCCAGTCTTTTGACATTTACTTTTATAAGCATTAAAATGCAACGGTACTGTGAGCGCGTATAATTTATACCGCCGATAAATTTGTTGATGTTTTTATGAGGTTGAACAGGGGCGCGCAAATCGTTGGACACAGTTTATCTCGAGTTAAGCCCCCTTTTCAATAAATGGCCCGTTCTGCTAAGAAGTACCCTGTCACAATCGGACCATCAAGTACTATGTAGATTTTTTATCGCTTTGTTGGGATAATCCCGCGCCATTTCATTCTTCCAAGGAAATCACCTGTGGTATCTCTATTATAAATATAAAATAGAGCGAATGTTTTAATGTAAAACGTGCAAGTAGTGATATATTCCCGGTAGTTTACTGACTATTACTACACTCAAATTATCCTGGTTTCAAGCAGTTTACAAGCAATGTTCTGGAGGTAATACAACCACGATTCTAATCAAATGCCATCGAACGTCGAATTTGTACATTTATTTGTGAACATGTGCTGTTTATTTGCCGAATTATATAGACGGGTTTCCAAGACTATATCTACTTTGATAATCGATATGAATCCATATAAATACAATTTACTTATGCCCGGTTCAAGCACATTTTATTTCCATTTGTAAAGATTTCGCTCATATATTGACGAAAAAAATCACAGAGCTCTGCCAGATTGTCAGGGATTGAATAGACAAGACACCTGTATATAGATTGCGGCTCCTTCATGGAATGGAGAGTTTATAGACAGAGAAATGACAAATGTGGACGAAATTCTACAGATGGGCGAGGAAGCGGGATGATACTCAAACGAAAACAATTCATAACAGATGTGAGAGCGGAAACAAAAGGAGACTGGCCACTATACCCCTATTTTCCGTACATTTTAATCGATATTGGGTAAAAGAAATCTGCAAAACAAATACATTAAGCGCTATAATCCAAGACGAGCCCTGAACAGTATCGGGCCAATTGAGTGCAGATATGTATTGGCTATAGAAATCCTCTCTATGTTCTGTCTGGCCGTTTCTATTTTCTCTTTCTGTTGCAGATCGCCTAACACGATCTCGTCGCAAAATTGATCGATCAGTATCATTCAGTTTGAATAGAACAATTTTCCGCACGTAATAATCCCGAGTGAATCGAAGGAAGAGAAAGCGGAGTTACTCGATGTTTGTGACAAGATATTGGTCGACAAAGTCTCATGTTTCACAGCTCGCTTATTAAACAACTCTCTTGTGCTGAGTTTTCCTGTTGATGGCATTAGGGCATCTCTGCTAGTTAACAGATGGAACAGCTTCCTGTTTATATAAATCCTTACAGTAAAGTTATACACAACACACGCTTAATAATATGTGCATATAACCCTCTATTACTATAAAATAGGATTATCACAAAATGTTTTTCTCTCTCCATTTATAATACACATTTCGCTTGTATGCTTGATGTAATATGGACTTGGAGTCTGAAGTAAACAATTTTTTGCCCTATGTCATCAATTTCATTTGATTCTAAATGATGGTATGCATACAAAACAGGGCAGTAATTAATTACGTGCAATCCGCACCACGTTTGTAGCATTAACAAGGTTACATTTGCGCATGTGAATGAATTGTTTTTACCTGTTTCCCTTTAACTATACAGAATATTGCCACCGTGCAGAAAAATTATATTGAAAAACAAAAGATACTGTTGGAGTGCCTCTTTTATCAGATTGCTACTTATTTTACGCCACTACTGTATACAGAAAAATATGTTTACGTAAACATATATTATTCATTATTTCAACCAACAAACAGTCATTCAGTATATTTTAATCTGTCCTAGTTTGTTGTGTTTTTTCCTTCGTTATTGTGCAAAAGCAAAAATTAAACCCTTAAAAAGTGCATGAAATTTCAACTCTTATAAATATTTGTAAAAATAATGTTTAATTAATGGCAGTGAAATATCGCTTTGCCGAGAGATGGAATCCTTATATGTCACCTACATATCAATAATTAATTATTGTTTATATTTTCAGTATTAGCAATTACCAATATTTATATGAATCTATTGTGTGCAAGTTTCACATGCAAACATGTTTTATAAAAGGGTTGAGGCACCTGTGAAGTAGTTATTACATATCGGACAGAGAGTGCCTAGTCACAGTGCTGCCAGGAATGGAACAAGTATTACATTCTGAGCATCAATGCTGCCAGGAATGTAATACTTGTTGGATGTTATTACATTCCGGGTAGCTTCAGTGAGGCAAAACGTCAATTTGATGTAAAACCTCCATCCTTTAAATGTTGTGGGTTAGGCATCAGCAAAGACCTGAAACTATTGGAAGCGGAGTTCGTTTTGCGACAGGATAGGCATTTTATTATCAACTCTATTTTTTTTGTACCGCTTTGATGTAAGCATTGGGTTGCTTTAAAATGTGTATATATGCTATACTTTTCTCAGTGGTGGACTCGTCTCGAGCCTTTGGGATAAATAATGCATTCTTGTTTCGAATAAAGAGTAATACAAACGTATTAAGTATTTACTGACAACGTCTTTTTGCCTCTTTGGGACAAAACGCCATACAACAACTGTGGCAAGGCGCCTTTATGTGTGTCTTTTTGACCCATTGTCTATCCGAAACGCAGGCGTTTTGTCTCTCAGGGAGGCGCCTGTAAGCCTAGGGCCAACATCATCCGTGGAACCTAGCATGTCAGTTAGAAATAGACCAAGTCTACTGCTTTGCTTGGTGGAATACACCATCATTTTGACTGTACAACCAGCTTTTGTTAATAGGGACATACAATTTGCTTTTCTGTTAAATTTACTTCTCTAATTAGTAACTTTTAGGTAAATTGCTCTTTCGACAAAACCGTAGTATACGTCTGCCGCCGAAAATTGGTAATGGTTTTCAGTTGCTAAAATTTATTAATTTGCCCAATTTGTGTTTTTTCTTAAAGAGTTTACCCTAATAAGGATGTACATAGATGGAGTGTTTTATTCTATTTCTGCAAAACCAATGGCCAAGAAATTTTACCAGGTTACAAACTCCAGTGTTGATGAACTAGTTATGGATATACTGGTTTTGTACAGTAAAGAAGTGAACGATTTATGTAGAACATGATTCACGTCTGGGCCAGTTTTGTACTTGACTGGAGTAGCTAATTTTATTGCTATTTAAGACGGATTATTAACAGGCAGGCAATAAGACATATCCCTGTTTTTTTAAATACATATATTGTGGCACATGACGGCAAGTAAACTCTGTCTTGAAGAACGATATGAATACAGGTCACCAGGTAAATACGGTGACAATCAGAACACATGGTTTAAACAAATATAGTGATATATGAGAAGTGCTTTACTATTTGACCATTTATTGTTTTAGTTATTTACCAATCATATACATTGACATTTAATGTTTTCAGTATTTACAAATCATATACAGTAACATTCATAACTTATTAAATAGCCAAGTTTTTAACAAATGGTGATATAGGAGAAGCGTCTCGTTTCAAGTATTAACAAATCAATCAGATAATTATGAATAGACAGATTGATTCCGAAGATTTAACCGCAGTTTGAGTGAACCATAAAATCATTCTGACAGCGGTTAATCACCATGAAAGTATCGGAGGACTGGAGGCGTAAAATGCATCTATTGATTATGTAACTGAATCCAAAACCGTTGTTGTTTTCATTTGTTTTCATTTGTCATCATTCAGACAACACCTTTAGGAGCATGGAACTTGTTGCTGTGGTTGTTGTGTGGGATATTACAAAGGGGGACGATTCTCAAAGTCAGAGAACCGGGCTAATTTCCATGCTTAGTTTCTGGTCATTTTTCCCGTCACTGATAAGAAGTCAAGGTCATATCAGCTTGGTGCCGTCATAGACAACGGTCAACCCGAGTAATATGTACAATAATTTCTCAGTCTCTCAGCTGGTCGACTTTTTTTTATTTATCCCATTAAAGTATGATACAAGTAACACAAATAATTGTACCCTGACGGTTCAGCCCGACGTTTGCTGGTTTGCTGGAGTTCCCCAACACTGTCAACATAACACCAATGCTATCTTATTTGTATCTTCGAGTTAACATCAGAATATTTATTCATTCATCTGTACTTTGTTAAACTACACACTAAAATAAGTATCGGGCATCGCTTAAGTGTAAAACAACTTTTCAGAGATCGTACGCTGGATGATGGTGTGAGATGAGACATAAGGCTATAACGCAACCATTAAGAGACCGGTTTCTGCAGAGGCCATCTTAGTGTGCCACTCGTGGACAGCTGATCTTGAGAAGGAGGTTCATCTAACGATTGGTCGATATCTGCGACAAATTGAATTCACATAACACAAACTGGAGACTTGTCATCATGCGATAGTCAACGGCTTAAACATTCACACTGGGGAATAAAGCTAGTCACGATATGAGGGTTTAATTTCCTGTTCACGACAATATAGATTAAAACATTTAACAAAAATAGAAAAAGGGCAAATCTATTGAACTTTTTCAGTATGCAATAAATTTTATATTAACTAATTGGCTGAAAAACGTTTATATTATTTTTTAACTTAGCGAACCTTTTTTTATTTGGTACATGGAAAAACTATTTATTAAATTTGTCGTTAACATAGATCAACAATCGGTTTTCCTCTGGATGAACAATACGTTTTTTAAATTAATGGGTAGGTATATAAACCAAGGACTGATATAAGATACGACTTATGCCTTGGTTTACGGCCTTAGATTGGATTATAGTATGGGTATGCACGAGTTGACAGGACTTGTTTGGTTTCTTCTGGCAAGTTGATGGCTTCTTCAGAACTAAGCCAAAGTTTTCTTATTGAGAAAAATGTTAGTCTCCTGGTACAAAGGTTTACAAGACTAACGCATGACTAACTTCTAAGCGTCTTCTATGTCAGGAGGGAGATAGAGAGACATGGTGGTAACGGAGGCATAAAATCCACTTAGCCTTAACCCACGACAGCGAACAGATGTTCTCAACTGGCCTCCACGTGGACATCCGCGATGAAACCAGATTTACTTTAACATTGTAGTCACAAGTATTCAAATACGCTTGTCTGAGAAGACTATTTATTCTCAATTTCCGTGTCACTGTGCCATTGTTCTTAAATCAGTAGAGAGGGAGGGTAAAGACTTATTACGGATTTCTTGAGCAAACACAGCATAGCACTATAGTCTTCAGCATCCTGGGTAATTACTACACTGCAGAACGAGGCGTGGCAAGAGGAGGTAATCAAATCACAGTTCTACCCAGTTCATATCGCCAAATGATTATTCTATCTCAAACAGACAGACATAAATCAACTCCAGAAAAACGATTTTACACTATGTGGATTTCCATGCCCATTCATTGCCTAGATGCCCAACTATAATGGGGCTATAAATGTCCACAGTGTATGTTCGATAAATTGCGGAGCAGTTTGAAACAAAATGTATGTGGAAACCTAAGAGTATGGAAGAGATTGACTGATACGGCCGTCTGACATAGATAGACTAGTGGTGCGTGAAGTGAAAAATGTACAAACCTATACGAATGGACAATTTATATAAAACGCCTATAGAAATGGAATAACCAAGGATATGATTGGCAAACAGCAATAATATTGGTGGCGGAGAAAAAAAGACTAGTTAAGATTATAGCGATCGCGGAGATATCATCATCACAATTTCCAAGTTGGTAGCTCAGGATATGACACTATCCGTATGTTCGTTGTTTTGTCGAGCATTAAACAAAAATTGTCTCCGAGGAACAGAATTTTTCGTATTTTCATATCCGTAAATCACAGTTAGCATATTGTGGTTGGAAGTAGTACCCGGTAGGCCTACTCAAGGAGTAACTTAAAGTTATACGAATTTTGAACACGAGATAGAGCTGTTTAAAACTGAAGAAGACAAGTTGTTCAAGAATGGATGTAAACAGCACGAGTTTGGCTGGGAATCTGTCCACCCTTCCACGGCCCGGTCGTGATAACTTATCCATGCCAGAAATTGTAGGTTTTTCTGCATTGTTTTCTGTTGTGGGAATAGTTGGGCTTGTGGGTAACTCGCTTGTAATTTACATTGTTGTTAGCGACAAAAAGATGAGGTCCTCTGTCATTAACCTGTTTATTATGAACCTAGCCTTGGCAGATAGTTTTATTATGTTATTCGGAATACCAGAGATCGTACAATTTATGTTGGACCGCGGCTGGTTACTAGGAGAAGGCCTCTGTAAGTTTGAGAGATATACCCTGGTCACATCACTCTACGGATCGGTCCTTACCTTGGTGGCAGTATGCATTGAACGGTAGGTACACAGACACTGCTATGGTCACAAATTGCTACTTTTACCAAAGTCTAAAATATATCGCTAAAAATAACTATAGTCACGAACAATGTTTTTTTTTCTTCTATAAACTCTTGTGAAGCTGGAAAAGAGCCAAATTTGTTAACTTGTGATTCATCAAGCCTGTTTGAAACGTTGCACGTAGGCTTAGACACTGTTTTCTTTATTCCATTACTATATGTTAACTTGAATACCAATACTGAAAACAATCGGTCCGATTCTCCT